>JALPQI010021041.1:0-22189 GCA_025490895.1 Thaumatotibia leucotreta
CACAGCTTTATCTAGACGGGTGTCCAACGAAAGCGGACATCAAAGCGCGCCTAGGGGAGCTATGGAATCATCCTAAATACTCGTGCCCCTTTAGACGGGGAGATCGTTACTTCTTTTTTCATAACACTGGCTTGCAGAATCAGGAGTGAGTATTTAACTAAAGAAAATAATATTGAGCGACCATAGACAATATTGAACTAAATGCATAGTTTCGTAAAATACAGGGTGATTTTGTTTTTCGATCGTGAAATTATTTTTTCATCGATGTTCGATTTCAAATCTGGCTATTCGACAATAGATGTCACTAGTAGTATTATTCACGCAAAGCATGTCCGTGTACTTTTAGGTTAAACTTATTTAATAAAACGATAATGTATCTTTATACCAGTGTCCTGTACGTACAAGACGGCCTGAATGGTAAACCGAAGGTCTTCTTTGACCCAAATAAGCTGTCTTTGGACGGCACGGTTGCACTCTCAAACTGGCATTTCACCGACGACGGCGCCATATTCGCGTACGAACTGTGCACTGACGGATCCGACTGGGGCACCATACACCTGATGGATGCTGTTACAAGTAAGATATCAAACAATTTTTACAAATTAATGTTTCAAATTTCATAAAAATTAACAGTTCACAATTGTTTACATTAACAGTACTATGATTTTATTGCCTTCTAACGGTTAATGTAACCTACGACCTGTCATGGTCAAAAGCTAATAAATAAACGATTAATTTTGAAGCAACATTTAAATAAAAAAGTAATTTTGAAGTAAAAAGTAATAGTGAGGTACATTGCTTCCCACTCAATTTTTCAAACAAAGTAAATGATTATAAAATTGTATGCTCAGGGTTTGAATTTGTTTGGTTTAAAATTGTTGAAATCTGCATCTCATGGCTCGGATTCTAATGAAGGCCTGCATGATGGATGATGGTAATACACTGTATTACCTACCTACACCCCTAGTCATCCATTTTTGGAGCTATGATCTCTAGTGAGAGACAGTAGACAGCATAAAATTAAAACATTTGTAAAGGTAAAATGGTTGTATTCAATGTTGCAGGTGTATGTTATCCAGAGGTTCTACAGAATGTGAAGTATTCGACAATGTCGTGGACCAAAGACAACAAGGGATTATTCTATTCTGTAAGTTTTCCTTGACCAACGCACGTTCATAGTTGAAGAGGATGATATATATACTCCTATTGGTAATATAGCACAGGTTGCATAAATCATCTTTTAAATACTTGTATCACTAAGAAGGAATTAATCAAGCCAGCTAAAAATGTCTGTTTCCATATTATTCCTTCTAAACATGAAATCAAACCACTTGAGCATGTATAGGGCATAGGGTATAGGGCTATGGTATACCTCAGAGGCTCTGAGTATACTCAAAGCTCAGAGGCAGCAGCGCCATCTATTAAACGTGAATCGAGTTATTCAAGAGGGACTTTTATTAACTTGCTTTCATATATTACATAATTATATTTATGATAGTAGTACCTACCTCATGTTATGTTTGTTTACAGAGATACCCCGAGCAAGAGGGCAAAGACGTATCTGACACGGAGACGCTCCGCAACCACAAGCTTTGCTACCACCGGCTCAACACGCCATAAACCGATGATGTTATCGTCGTTGAGTTCCCGGAAGAGCCCCTCTGGACGATGTAATTATCTCGATTATTTCTCCACTACTCACTTTAACTATTGATATTTATTAAGGACTCAACAGCCACTCGACTCGAATGGCCAATAACTGTTTTCCTGCTGTGTGAAATGTGCATAAAAGCCTTTCGTTCTAGCAAATTTTTACCTAATCTATTTCATTAACTGCTCCATTTAATTGACTGAATTATTTCGTTACCTATCACGACATAGACAGTGAAATAACTTTGATGTGTATGTGTAGGATATTTATATCAAGGAACGTGTATTAATTACATTTACGATTATCACTCATATTTTAACGACGAACGAGACATAATCACGTAAACTATCCTGACGTTTCGGGCATGACGTCGTAAAATATTTATAACAGGAGAATCCTATTCGATACATATGTTTGCACTTGACTGAACCACGGGTCTGTCTGTGACCACGAGTGTAACGTCAGGACAATATAAAATGTATTAAGTTTACGCGATTAAGTCCCGTTAGTTGTTAAAATACAAGGAACATGTGCCAGTATCTACAAGATCTGAATTAAAATTATAATGTCGTTTGTCCAGTGAGGCAGAAGTGACGGACTGCGGGCGCTACCTCATTGTGTGGCCGATGCGCGATTGTCGCGACAATCTTCTGTTCTTCTCCGACCTTAGCCAGCACCCCATCTCCGGAAAACTGCCGCTCACACAAATCGTCTCTGAGTTCGAGGCCGACTATCATGTAAGCGATTAGATGTTTAAAAAAATTTTTGGTAATAAGTATAATAGGTACGCATTTATAATTGGGTTCCTATACTACATCATCGTCCGATTAAATCTATCATATTTTCACCCTAATATAACGGTTCCTGTAAAAAAAACACATTCTCTATAATACTGATATATATTCCAATTAAAATGAACTAATACCTATCTTGATATCATTTGTTTAATCATCAATATCATCATTCACCTTACCTTCACTCATGAGCTTAATCTAGCCTAAGCAATAAGTTTGCACTTGTAGTACCTAGGCATTTTACTGTATGAATTGTTCAGATTTTTTTGTGATCTCTGTCGTTAGGCAAACCTGAGGGTTATTTTTATGTAGTAAATTTCAAGTGTATTACTTAGTGTCAAATACTTAATAAGTCGGTGTAATATACGTGATTATTTTTTTATTTCAGTACGTCACAAACGAAGGGTCCGTGTGTATATTTCGAACGAATAAAAATGCGCCAAACTACCGACTCATCAAGATCGACCTAAACAACCCCGCAGAGGAGAACTGGGAAACACTTGTACCGGTAATAAACAAAACCCGTTGGTGGACACCATATGACAAAACAGAATCTAATGGAATACGTTTCCTTACGCCTTTGCTTTAAAATAATGAAATTCTAATTGTTTTTTGTTTCAGGAACATCCTAGCGACGTGCTGGATTGGGCTTCGGCGGTTAACAAGGACAAACTTGTTATACACTACATCAGAGATGTGAAGGTATGTTTAAGTACTGCAGATCAAAATTGAATTCAACCACAACTGGCAAAGTACATACGCAGGTGGTTCATATAAATACGTTGGTATTCAACATGTATAGAAAGTTTCCCATGAGCATTACACTCTAAAAATACACGAAACTTTCGTTCCTGTAGCACACGACAGTACGGATCTTTTTGTTTAATAAATAAAATAATTAAAAAATTAAAAAACACGACTGCCGTTTTAAGCGATCTGAAAAGTAACAAATAATTATTGTGAGAATAATTTTTCAGGTTAATTATTGTGAGCGTATCTACATAAGTATAGGCGCTTGTCTTATTACTTACAATATTTAGTTTCAATTGCAGTCGGGGAACCTACATATATTTATATTTTCCGTAATGAAAGGTTCCCCGACTGCAATCGAAACAAAATATTGTAAGTAATAAGACAAGCGCCTATACTTATGTAGATACGCTCACAATAATTAACCTGAAAAATTATTCTCACAATAATTATTTGTTACTTTTCAGATCGCTTAAAACGGCAGTCGTGTTTTTTAATTTTTTAATTATTTTATTTATTTGAAACCTTTTAGTGATTATGAAGATTCCTTGAAGTTGGATAGAATTTCAAAAACTGACTTCGCAGAGGGCTGAAGCTTCGCTCCGGGGGCCCGAGGAGTTCCCATCCCGCTAATTTTGGGGGTCGGAACATAACTGGAACCAGTGTAAATCTACAGCGTGTTTTTCTTCATATGCTATAACTTTATGGGAAGCTTATTTAGGTCAAATATAATTAATTTCTCTAAGAAACTAGTGTTTTAACTCTTACCGTTATTGAGTTATTAAAAAAATAAGTTTAATCACTGAATATGTGTATTGCAACCTTTATTACATTCTTAATGTTACTTATTTTGACATGTGCCGTCAGTCACCTGAGATTAACTTTTATTTTATTCTTAAGGTTCTCTCACACTTACCATTTCATTTATTATGTATGAATAAAAAAAATTTTTTTTTTTTCGAGTTTTCCAAAAGCCGATATACCAGACAACTTCTATTAACGGCCCGAGTAACCTGTCTAATTTATCGCAAATCGAAACGAACACCCTGTATATGTTGATCGAGTCCACAGGGCGAGCTTCAGGGTGGGAGGCCGAAAACTGAGCTCGCAGAGGCCCGAACCTTCACTTCGAGGGCCCAAGCATGTCGCTTGCAAATTTAAGACGAGGCCGAAGGTCGAGCTGCGAGAAAATTGAACTACCATGCTTCTTCGAATACCCTAGCATCTAAAAAACCGACATCCGCTTAGGACCCAAGGCACGACGAGCGAGCGCACACGGTACAACCGTCCCTCTTAACTGATTTAATAATCGAACCCGAGGGCCCAACGTGCAACGATTCACTTCGAACTCCAACGAAGACTTAAAGTTCGCGAGCCACCAAAGCCCAGCACTACCATGTCAGCCGACGGAATAGTGTAACGTTAAAATGGATGTACGACGATCGTTTCGACCACTTGCAAAGGACGTACTCCGCGTAGGGACGAAGGCCCGAATCGTTCCTCAGAGAGGCGCTGGTTTGCGAGGCCAAAAGCCGAGCCCCTGGCCTGGACTACCGGAGCCAGTGGCACAGACTTTAACTTAGAGGGCCCAAGTGTCACTTGGAAGTAAGGCCGAGGAAGGGCCGAAGGCCTGGAGCGTAACTATCGAGTTGCCTCAAGCGCGAGCCCGATGGTCGGAGGCCCGACGAGCGAGCCCAAGTGGTACAACCGTCCTTCTTAACTGCCTTAACAATCGAAGCCAGAACCCAGCGCTACCACACTACGTGATGGAATAGTGTAACATGAAAACGAATCGGAGATCCGTAGATCCGACGATCGTTTTCACAACCTGCTATGGCTGTAAACCGAGCTCCGCGTAGGGCCAAAGGCCCGAAGTGTCCCCTAAAGGGGCACCAGCTTGCAAGGCCGAAGGCCAAGCTACCAGAGCCCAGCACTCCTTCGCTATTCAATGGAAAAGTGTAGCATTAAAACTAATCTCAGGGCCGCACGACATACACGATACGAGACATTTAATGTTAAGATATTTTAAGTTTTAAATTTTATGCGCATGTTACAACACGTAGAGCAATTTTATTTGGCCACAATTGGTGTTGTGATTGTATTTTAGGGACATTCCTCTGATATGCGAATCATATTGTACGTTCTTTTTTTGATTTTGTATTCTGGCAATTCTCCGCAACGCTGGCCCAATACTTGTTGGGAACTTCTCATACATGCTTGAATTTCTTCGCAGCTGTATGCAAGTTCCCTCACGATGATTTCCTTCACCGTAAAACACTGTGTATACAGTACTGGACAAAATGTTAAGTTCGCACGACGATTTTGATACGAATTCGGCTGTGTGGGCTATCATTTTTCTAGCATTTAAGTCGACACTTGTTTCCACTAACATAATTATGACTGATTGAGCGATTTCTTATTAATTAACCGTTACTTTCGAACAGTTCGGACAACTGAGGCAGCTGTGGTAGCTTTTGGTAGTCATGTCATCATCAAACTTAGACAACTTCACTTGCCTTTGAATTATTATCGGTTCCAATGTTTAAAATTGTTCAGATTCTATGGGAAATTAATATTAACTAGCACTTGAAATTTTACTGTTAACACTGAAAAATATATATCGCCCGATAGTCTATTTTGTGTCGAAATCATGGAGAGAACTTAAACTTTTGACTGGTACTGTTTATCAAACGATATATCGTATACAAGTTTTATTTGAAAAAATCATCGGTTACGAGCCGGGGATTGAACCCACGACCGCTGCGTAGCAGCCGTGCATTTTACCCCTTGACCACAAACGCGTACGAGTACAATGTATCTGTTTCATACACACTTACCTAGCGGTCAAGAAGATGTGTCAACTGTGACAGTCCTGTCACGGCTTAGGCATTGAAGAAAAACTTCAATAATTTATAGTGCGATGTAGAAAATTTCGAGTTTTCTCTTCAAACATATACTTAAACATATAACTTGTATATATATTTACAATCTGCATACAAAATGCTTTAATTTGATACCCAAATCATAGCATTTAGATGACATCTTATTCTTTGCGCTTTAATTGTATTTTAATGAATCTGGCTCCGGTTCTAGAATAAGTAACAAACCTATAAGTTATATACATGTTAGTAATCGCTGTTTGAAGCTCTTCATTTTGATACCAAACTCGATAGGTTTCTCTCATATAATTTTTTTTTGGTTAGACAATATTTAATTTTTAGGCCGCCATATTGTTTTTAACGTGACGTCACATATCCTATGTTACCCGCGACGTCACGAGGATTCAAATGATACCTTAGACCAGCCGTACACCTGTAAGTTCTTACGTAAATTATAGGGACGGGGCTATACTAAGGAATGAGATAGTAATATTCACCTCTCATTCCTTAGTATAGCTCCGTCCCTATAACTTACGTAAGAATTTACAAGTGTACGAGCGCTCTAACACTATTAAAAACGGTTAAGTGGTCGCGAAGATCTGCGCGTTTAAAGAAAATATGAAACATACATAGGGGCTGAACACATATACTCTCCTTTTGGCAGTCGTGTAAAAAGGATACATTTAAGTAGGCACCCACCTACGTAGTACTCTTACAAAACAACCAGGATGCTTAGCCAAGTTGCCAATCGCTAGCGCTTGGTAGCGTATCGTAGTTTTCCCTCTCTGTCACTCTTGCATATTAGTGCGACAAAGACAGTTAGCTGCCTTTCGCTTACGATTGACGTTTAAGCGTCAGCGATTGGCAACTTGTCTAAGCACCCAGGTACACTTTGTCATGAATTATTTTGCAGAGTGTTCTGCAACTGCACAGCATGAAGTCTGGCTCGCTGCTGCAGACGTTCCCGCTGCCCATGGGATCTCTGGACAACTTCTCCGGCAGGAGGAACCAAGACGAGATCTTCTACCGCTTCATTTCTTTTCTCACGCCCGGTATCATCTACCATGTCGACTTCAAGCAGGAACCGTACACGCCATCGGTATGATACACTTGTGCTCATACAAAATGCTTGTAAAGTCGAGTGCATTAATATATAGACACATTTGTAAGGGATCAGTATGGAGAAACGTATATATATTAATGCCCTTGACTGTACTATTAACACTTCTTAATTTTATCACTAAATTATTTACTGCCAGCCGGTATAAAAAGGCATATACTAAGATTGGAATGGAATCGATCCATAACCGCAGGTATTTTCAGAGCACTTAAACCCTAAATACGATGACCACCAACTAAACCGTCCATTTTATTTAAATATTGATCTTATGTGCTTTTTGTTACGTTCGATTGTATTTAAAGTGTTACAAAATTAGTCACTTCCAGAATAACAGTTCTTGCAAACCAATAACGTTTCAATTTGTATCTTCAGGTGTTCAAAGAGGTGACGGTGAAGGGATTCGACGCATCGCAGTACGAAGCGAAGCAGATTTTCTATTCCAGTAAAGATGGTGCTAAAGTACCTATGTTCATCATCTCAAAGACGGTAAGTATTGAGAGTATGGAGACGTATTTGGATTAAATGCATGTGTTCGTGTCGTGACATATGAAACTACATAGTTTAAAGATAAGGTACCTACGTGATAACGTGACTTTTTCTATATCTTCTTCACACCATCTATGTATTGGATCGAAGTTCAGAGTCGCGTTTTATAAAGTTACAATATTGCTGTTTGCCTCTCTCTCTAGCCAATATGTGCGTGCGTTAGAGGGGCAAACAGCGAAAAGTAAAATTTAACTTTATAAAACGCGACCCAGTTATTTTGCAGATCTCTTACATAAATAATATTAACTTCAAAAGATGGCGCTACGGATCAGGACAAAATTAAACAAACATTTCATTTCAATTTCATTTAGAAATTGAAGATTCGCACGTTTCGTTCTAGACCCGATGCGTTCGACTGTAGGTAAACCACATTGCGATGCTGACGATAAGACATAAGACGATAAGACAGACACGACAGACAAGATAATTATTAGAGATGATTGTCTTGCAGGGACTTCCGCAGGACGGGTCAAGCCCGGCGTTGTTGCACGGCTACGGCTTCTTCGGCATCAGCATACTGCCAGACTTCCGCGTCGCTCGCCTGTTGTTCGCGCAGCACTTCCGGGGCGTAGTCGCCGTGCCCAACATCCGCGGCGGCGGGTATGTTCTGAGTTATTTATTTTTATTTTATATATTCAGAAAACCAACAGCTAACAGTAACAAATACAGGTTTTGTTCAATATGTAATAATATGTAACAGCAAAGCCAATTACAGGTTTTTCGCATATAGGAAATTGTTGTCTAGTTATTTCTGTATGAGCGCAAATGGTTGCTCTTTTCCAGTGTCGCGTTTTATAAAGTTACAATTTACAATTTCGCTGTTTGCCTCTCTAACGCACGCACTAATTGGCTAGAAAGAGAGGAAAATAGCGAAATCGTAAATTGTAACTTTATAAAACGCGACCCAGGTCGTGTAGCTTTTTAGTAACTTTCAAGGCTAAAAATATGGATTCAATCGGCTCCCTCATAGCGCTACAGACTTGTAGGTACTTAAGTAATACATATAGCCAACTGACAAATAATTAAACCTCCGTTTGAAGTAAAGAACATAAAAAGTGGAACATAAAGAATTGATTAGGAACCTCCTAATTCAATCTAAAATCACACACAGTCACAGTAGGTACACAGTCCACATTATGTTGTATTATGTACAGGCAAGCACGATTGCGTAAACAGATAACTAAAGAGCCCGATCGTCTGTCAACGAGTGGTCCTAATATCCGGAAATTGTGAATCCTAATTGGATACCTAATGGGCACTATAATCTGTGTAATTTTGTACATTGATATAAAGTAACGCACCAATTCTACAATTTTACCTTATCTACTTTTACAGTGAATACGGTGAGCGGTGGCACAATGCTGGTCGCCTTCTCAATAAACAAAGCACATTCGATGATTTCCACGCGGCCGCTGAATATCTCATCAAAGAAAAATACACGAGCGCTAATCTTATCACCATACAAGGAAGGTCCAGCGGTGGCCTTCTAGTGGGTGCTTGTGTTAATCAACGACCTGAACTTTACGGGGCTGCTATCATCAAAGTCGGGTAAGCAATATAATTAGTAATATGCTTGACACAACCTCTAGGTACATACCTAAATAAGGTTGTAGTACCTTCGAAACATTAAGTACAGATGTCGCTAGTGATTAGTTTCACAATACCATTGACTAAATTTGCTGTGATTCACGGAAGGTTGTCTGGTGTAATTGGAAGCACGTTGGACCGGCAATCCAAAGGAAGCGGGTTCGAATCCCGTGACAACCAGAGTCTTTCTATGGTAAGCACATCTGTTACGACATTGTGGGACCTCAACATAAAAAACTGCTGTGTCGCTTTTTACAGTAACTTACTACAGGCGAAATGCATACTATCTACATAGCTGTAGTACACAGCTGTAGTACACAGCACAGCCTAATTCACGGAATACTATTACTTACCGACTCTTATGTTACTTACGACCTTTTGTTTTGCATCATTAACAATAGAAAAGCGCTAGACTGCTGATTGTCTAGTAAGTGTTAACGCAAAACAAAAGGTCGTAAGTAAGATAACAGTCGGTCAAATAATAGTTCCCGAACATACAATCGACAACACACCTGTGAACACAGGCATAGTGCCAAAAATATGTAAACATTCAATATTGCCTGGACATAAAGGTGTGTATACATATTTCTGGAACTTTGTCTGTATCCACAGCTGTGTTGTCGATTGTACCTTATTAACCAATGTAACATTGTACGATACTCAGTGTACTGGATATGCTGCGATTCCATCGCTTCACGATCGGCCACGCGTGGGTATCGGACTATGGCAGCCCGGACAATGAGACTCATTTTCGAAACCTGCTTCAATACTCACCTCTGCACAACATCCGTGTACCTTCTGACGGTAAGAGGTTCTGTTTTTCAATTAAAACTAAACAGCGAGGTAACTTCACTCTCCGTTTTTACATTTATTCGTACGGCGTTCTTATTATCCTTGTGTTACTAGAAATTTGTAATTTGATACAGGTATAAAGTACCTAAGTGGTAGAGTAAAATATAGAAAATAGTACATTTCCTAACTAGTGCGGGAAAACTTTTTTTCGGTGAGGGTGAAAGTTGGAGCCCGAGTGAAACGAGGGCGACAATCACCCGAGTTAAAAAAAGTTTTTGCACGTGTAAGGAACGATTTTTTTCATAATAAATGCGTCAAAAAGAGAAATTACCGCGCGCGAAGCGTGCGCAAAGTTCGTTTTTGCGCACTAGTTAGGAAAAAAATCTTATAGAATACCACCGCGTTTTAAGAAATAAAACTAAGCATTTCGAACATAATCAGCCGAGCCGTTTTTGAGTAACTACGGAACCCTACACTGAGCATGGCCCGACATGCTCTTGGTCGGTTTTGTAATAATAATGTATCTAATTATGAAACTGATTCGCTTATTGAAATGTTTGTATATCTGCCCAAATGCAAATTAAAGTCCGTGAGTGGAATATTCGGTATATGATGCGCACTACTAAAGGTGCGTTCAAACTAAAAGAGCATTCGCTGTTCTAACCTCCCACTCTACGAAATTCGATCGGTAAACAAAACGTGATTGGTTGATTTCGTAGAACGGGCGCTAGAACAGCGAAGTTCTTTTGGTTTAAACGCACCTTTATATGTATTACTAATATTTTTTTAGAACGAACAGCCTACCCGGCTATCCTGGTATTGACAGCGGAGCAGGATGACCGCGTGCTGCCGCTCCACTCGCTCAAATACATCGCGACGCTGCAGCACGAGCAAGCGAAGGCCGGACAGCGCCCTCTGCTGGCGCGCGTGTACACTAACGTGGGACACGGCGACGGCAAACCCATCGCCAAAATTGTGCGTATCCTTGTTCATACTCTTAATTTTTATTTTGTGAAATGAAAAGAGCGATAGAAAATTACTTGGTATTATGAAATGAAAAATGAGCAGGAAATTTTGAGACATTGAGCTAAAACATAATTTTTAGTACAGATGGTGCTAGTGCGAGAAGTGGCTCATTTTACGTCAAGTCCAAAACTTCGGAGGGCCATCTGTACTAAAAAAACGTCGTACGAGACACGTGCAAAAAGGAAATTCGTAACTCATGTCGATTTAAAACACTCCCTTTGATCGTGTTTTAAAACATCGCCACTCTTTTCGAATTTCATCTTTTTCGGACTCGTGTCGTAATGTTTTATTAAAAAATATCGCATTGGATAGCAGTCAAATAGGTAGGTAATTAAAAAATCTCTACACCTAGGTAATAACTTCTAGAAATAATAAATCTGAAGTTTCAAGTACCTAAACTACAAATTAGTGCTAAGGTTTGCTCATCATTGACGGTTTGTTTATATTTTAGATTGACGAGCACACGGACATTCTTTGCTTCATGGCGCAAGCCCTCGGACTGAAGTTCATCAAGTAAGCAGGGTGATATATCTACTACGTAGCAAAGCAGTTCCTCAAGTCTTCGGTATTGTTTCCTCTGGGTTCTAGTAGCCTGTAGACGATGGTGTTTATCATTTGTCGGCGTTGTCGTCGCGTTTTGACAAGTATGCTAGTGCGAAAGTGTCGCTTAGCACGCTAAACGAGAAATGGGACTGTCATAACATCTGTTTATCGTGACATGTGGCACTATCGCACATACATGCGAATTGGAACGTGACAGCAACGATGACAAATGATAAAAACCAAGAACTAACTAACTAAACAAAGACCCAGGGACGCGTTTTATAAAGTTACAATTTACAATTTTGCTATTTGCCTCTCTTTCTAGCCAATTAGTGCATGCGTTAGAGAGACAAACAGCGAAATTTTAAAATGTAACTTTATAAAACGCGACACTGACATTTTATACACATTCATAGGATTTATGCATCAATTGACTATAAGTAAATATAACGACGTATAAAAATGACTAGGGACTTTACATAAATTCATACTGAGTATTAAAACGCCAATACTTCAAAACGTTTACAAATAATAAAGTCAAACATAAAAATTACTACAATGACTGTTAAAATGTCTACACTCACGTAATGGACGGAAGGAAGACAATTTGCGTCATTTTTATTCCCCAAAAATTATATTGGATCGAAATTATACAAGTACTTTATTTTTTTATTATTATTCTTATATGTCACCATATTTCCTTAGAGTCATTACACGCATAAATCATTAATAGAATTTGGACTTGGCACGACCTAAGTACAACTCATGAATTCATCCATTCGATTTTTTTATCACTGAATAACCACCTACCTATGTACCCAAGTACCCACCTATACCTGTAATCTAAGTAAACCTTATACATACATATAAGTTATAGTAAAAGAAATGTTTTTCAGTACAGATGGTGCTTTTTTTACGCACTAGTGCGAGAAGTGGTTAATTTCCATCGAAACTTCGGAGGGCCATCTGTATTGGGAAACGTCGTACATACGATGCCTACATGTGCGAAATGAAAATTCGTAACTCGTGTTGTCACTCATTTCGAACTTAATTTTTTCGCACTTGTTGTAATGTAGGTACTATTTTACTTTACATAAATGTTATGATCATTACGTTAAGGGATGAACATATCTGTTCTATCACCACAATGCCGCATGCAATCTAATTATGAATAAAACTTCATTTCTAAACCTTGTTTCATTTTATTTTTCACAAATTAAATCCATAACTTATAAAAGCTACGATAAAAGTTGCAATATAATAAGTAGGTATATTCAGGTAGTGATCAGGAGTAGAAAAACATTAAAATTTAGCCAAAATTAAACTTATTCGGCGAGGTCTCAAGTTATTTCTTCACTGTTTAATTAATTAAAAGTGAAAACCTAATTAACACAAATTACCACTTAATACATGGTCATCCTACAGTAGGTATAAAGTTTAACTACGATACGTCAAGTGCCATCAGTATGGCGGGAAACGGGAATTTGACGGATCTTATGTCAATAAAGACTTCTATCTACTCATTATCTTATCAGTGCAACACTGATAACGACGAACATAATTGATAGGAGATTATGTTAACGTGCATTACCTAAACTTGGTAAAATCTTGAGCAAATAAAGCAATTTGTTTTCATACAGTACAATTTAATAATTAAATAAAAACAATAAAACTGCATACCTGACCAACTAAAATAAAAAACATTATTTTAAACATAATTTAACAAGTGTTCCAAATGTCCACCGTGTTGTTCTTGACACAGATCCGGTTGATTGTTCCTGTGATTGGATTGATTCAATCGAAATCTTCTTCAGCAAAGAATCTTAAGATTTGTTGATCCAGATCATCAGGATGATGACGAGGTCGTCCGGGTGCTCGAGCTTGTTGTGGCACTGTAAACTGTCCGAAGTCGCGCAGATTTTTGGTGCATGCGATTTATAAAATTGTGTCCGGGGATCGGAATGTTTGGATGAAGTCCGTGAAATAACTGTTAGGTTCGCCTTGTGCTATTCGTTTGTATTGACAAACGTACAGTATCGTAACGCTGTATGTTTGAGTACAGACGTGGTGAAGGCATGATTTTTGGTGAATAATTATAATTTTCTCATTCAATATCCGTGACTATGACTTTGTTTATTATGCGTATGACAAAAGTGATTGACAATGTCATGGGCAAGGTTTACTCATAAATTGACAATTGCTAATAACTTTGTAAAGAGATTACAATACAACCTCATTAAATCCGATATGGTAGTAGTACAGTGACAAGGATTTTAGGATAAAATTTAATTCAAAATTAAAACTTGATTAAAAAATTAATAAATTTGTTTTCACGTAATTAGTACTTTAACGTAATCCCCATCAATTACTGAGTTAGAAAAAATGGTTCCTGATCACGGATTAAGAATCATCGTGTATAACATTAGGTATGAAAGACTAGGCTTTAACTATGACACATAAATAATAGCTATATCACAATAGTCGACACATTTTATGCGTGGGTTGTGGGTACCAAGCAACAACATACATTAGGTGTTCCCTATAACAAGAGCAATAAATTTATAACTGTGAGCTCTTCTGACTAACCAGCACTATTATGCTTTTTGCCTCTATTCTCTAATTTTATTATAATAGCACTAGCAGGCAGAATGTATAACATTTACAAATAATAGGCTACGTACAGCCGAAGACAAAATAAAGGGTATACAAAAACGTTCAAAAATATGTCCCAGTGCACTCTAATTCTGTGTAATAAGAACGTCGTAACATATTTATGAACGGATTCTTTCGATACTTAATCGGATTCTTTCGCACTTGACTGTACGAGGGTTGAGTTGCTTGTTGCCTATATGAGCGCCATCTAGTATGCAGTAGCGGACTCATAGACTTCCGTGATTAATCGACGACCTAGAAAAATCTTTCAAACTTTGAAAATCTCAAGCACCTTTAAGGTGCGTTTAAACCAAAAGAGCATTCGCTGTTCTAGCGCCCGTTCTAAGAAATCAACCAATCACGTTTTATGTAGGTACCGATCGAATTTCGTAGTGGGAGGTTAGAACAGCGAATGCTCTTTTAGTTTAACCGCACCTTTTATATGCCTAATGCCTATTCAACTTTGAGTATACTCAAAGCTATTCAAGTACATTTTTCAAAATTAACGCCTCTATAGGTACAGGACAGGATTACAGGATATTGTTTGAAAGCATTTGAACGGCAATATTATTATACTAGCTGGGGCCCGCGATTTCGTCTGCACACAGAGGCGATTTTCGCGATAAAACTATCCAATGGATGCGATTCTACGTGCACATCGGCTAAATAGCCTAAAATTAAAATGTCTAATTTTTAATTATAATTTAGACGGCGAATTCTCGGGTGTCAGAGACTTTAAAATATCCATTTCTAAAAATTGCAACACTGCGCTAAATGTCAATCATGTCATGTGTCACAATGTATGTCATCAAAAAAAAGCGCGGGAAACGTGAAACGCGTCGGTCGATTTTTTAGTTTCTCAAAATTTTTATTATTTTTATTGTAGGTTTATCAAACAGGAAAGTGGTTTATTATATAGTGTATATTATATTTTAGTTATTGTATATATAGATTTCATCGTAGTTGGTAAGTTTTAGCATTTAAGTTTTAGAAATGGGGGACGATCCTCCCGACCCTGGTGGTGGAAACCTCCAGGTCGGTATGAACGTTGTAGTGGAATCCAGCATGGATACTGATACTTCGGTAAATAGCAAAAGTGAACTTAAAAGGGTTAAGGTGTACAAGCGTTGCAAATATTGTAACAAAAAACGCAGGAAAAATAATGGTGGTGAATATGTATGTGATTGTAAATTAGATACATTAAAAGAAACTTCCCCTCAAATTAGTAATACGCCCAATTCAAATCTCTCTGGAAGCCCTAAAATTGATAATAATGAAAGCTCTAATAAAGTCGGTAGAAATCTGTTCACGTCCTCGGATGTTTCACCTTTCACTGTACATGTACAGCTAAAACAGACCGACCAAAACTCGTCCTTGCATCCGGTGGCCTTTGGAAAGTTTTTAGTCAAAAACAACTTCAAAAACATAATCAATGGAAGTGTAAAACGCATTGGTAGGACTAGAATTTCCATGGCTTTTTCGTCTCACAAAGATGCAAATCTATTCGTTACAGATCCATGTCTCGAGTTGAGTAATTTATCTGCATTTATTCCATCATTCTCAGTGACCCGCATGGGCTTGACTCGTGGCATCCCTACACAATGGTCGGATGACGAAATTATACAGAATATTTCTGTTCCAATTGGATGTGGAAAAGTTTTAAAAGTGCGTCGATTGAATCGTAGAGTTGTAAATAATGGTTCTGTCTCCTGGCAACCTTCAGAGACAGTTGTCATAACGTTTGACGGACAAGTCTTACCAAAAAGGATATTTTCTTGTTACAATGCACTTTCTGTCGAACTTTATATTTTCCCCACAATCCAATGCTTCAATTGTTGTAAATTTGGGCACACCAAGACTAATTGTCGATCAAAACCTAAGTGTTTTAAGTGCGGTCAGTTGCACTCTGGACATACCTGTTCTGTGGAGGAGGATGAGGCCATCTGTTGTTTATGCAATGGTTTTCATTTCGCCACGAACAGATCGTGTCCAGAGCACAAAAGGCAAAAAGAAATCAAAATTAGTATGGCAAATAATTGTATTTCATACAGTGAAGCAGTTAAATTACATCCAACTATAACCAAGTCATTTGCAGATGTTCTTAGGTCACAACCTCAACCCCAGCCGCAGATTCAGCCAAGTTTGCGCAGTGTAATTAATCCGGCCCCTATGTCTTCAGAATCCAGTAGCCATTCCTATAAAAAAACAGTATTTTTAAAACCTCGACTTGCTAGAAAGGTAAATCCTGGATATGACAAAGCAGCCCATAACGCTGTAGTCCATGAATACATGATTCCTTCTCCTCAAAATGGCTGTGCTCTAAGGCAAGAGTCCCATGACGACGAGGCTCAATCTGCAGCTGAGGCCATCCAGGTTTTAATGAACCTGTTATCTAAATGCAATAAAACTTTACCGTCCAACGTTGCCCCCATGCTTGACTCACTTGTTGAAGCCATTCATACCAATAATGGACAAAATTATTCAATGGAATTGCAGAAGTGTGATTAATAAAAAATCAGACATTATTCATTTAATAAATAAATTTCAACCATTTGTTGTTGCCCTCTGTGAGACATGGCTTAAGCCAGGAGCTCTTTTTAGAGTAACTGGTTATACATGTCTCAGAGAGGACCGTCCTGACGGGTGCGGCGGAGTCGCTCTACTTGTCAGGAATTCATTATCATCTTCATCATTTCATCTTCCATCACACAGCAATGATTTTTCAATTGTTGCTGCCATTGTAAATAACATTTGTATTGTTTCTGTATATATTCCTCGTCCCTCATCTTCCATTTTTCATGAAATTGATTTGATAATTTCTTCCCTCCCCAGACCCATGTTAATCTTAGGTGATTTCAATTCACATCATCAATTTTGGGGCAGCTCGGTGACCAATTACCATGGAAAACTAATGATTGACATCTTAGACAGTAATAATCTTTGTATATTAAATACTGGCTCTCCGACTCGCCGATCGCCGCCCACAGAAATAATTAGTGCTATTGATTTATCAATTTGCTCCACTGATTTGGCATCTTCTCTCTCTTGGTATACCCTTAAGTCGACATATGGGAGTGACCATTTTCCAATTATTATTTCATTCCCATCTCCTATTCCATCACCTTCAAAATCTAGCCCATTGCTAAAGTATAATTTAAGTAATGCTGACTGGCATCTTTTTAAACATCATGTAGAGGAGAAATTAGTACACCTGCCCCCTGTAAATGATAATACTGTAGATAATTGCTCAGCAGCTTTAGCTCAGGTACTTAAAGAGGCAGCTGATGAAATTTTCCCTGTTAAAAATAGCGCTTCAGGTAAAATTCCATCACCTCCTTGGTGGGATAACGAGTGCTCACAAGCCATCAAGAAGCGTAAAGAAGCTGAAAGACATTATTGTCACTCCATGACAAAGGATAACTTTGAATTATACACGCAGGTTGCTCGTGAAACCAAAAAGTTATTGCGCAAAAAAAAATTTGATGGATGGAAGCAGTTCTGCTCATCACTTAATCCTAATGTTAAGCCCTCCGTAGTCTGGAATAACATAAAACGGTTCAGAAGTGCATTTAATGATACTCCTAGACACATACTTCCCCCTGACCTTACACAACAGTTTATGGACAAGCTAGCTCCTGCATATGTTCCTGAGAGATATGTTTTTCAACCTGCTAGGTTTATATTCTCTGAACACTTAGACTGTTCTAGTTTTAATGGGCCTTTTAAAATGGAAGAACTAAAAGGTGCATTAAGTAGTTTAAAAGATTCTGCACCCGGAGAAGATGGAGTTCCATATTCTTTTCTAGTTAATGCCAGTGATGATACTCATTTATATTACCTGAACATAATAAATTCTGTAACCCAGTCTGGTTTTGTTCCTGAGACTTGGAGATCTCAAATTGTTCTTCCTATTTTAAAACCCAACAAATTGCCATCAGATGTTTCGTCTTACCGTCCAATAGCCCTATCTTCAGTTTTTGCCAAAATAGCAGAACACTTAATCAAAAACAGATTAGAATTTTATCTTGAGAAAAACCACTTACTGTCACATAGCCAATTTGGTTTTCGCAAGGGAAGATCTACTTATGATAGTTTGTCAATTTTTGTGTCAGAAATTCAACTAGCTTTCTCCAAAAATGAATCCGTAGTGGCAGCTTTTCTTGACATCAATGCAGCCTATGATAATGTTCTAGTACCAGTATTACAAGATAAACTTTACAAGTTAGGTATACCAACATTACTAATAAATTTTATAATTAACCTTTTATCTGAAAGATCTATTAGTCTAATTATAGACGACACTAACAGGATTTCTCGTTTAGTGTGGAAAGGTCTTCCTCAAGGATCCGTATTAAGCCCATTGTTGTACAATATATATACTTTTGATTTAGAGTCCTCATTAAATGGCTTAGTAAAAGTTTTGCAGTATGCTGATGATTTACTTTTATACTCTCCAAATCTTTCAATTGAACAAGCCTGCAGAACCATAACATCTTCTTTAAGTCTATTAAAACAATGGTTAGAATTGAATGGACTGGATCTATCAGTCTCTAAAAGTGTAGCAGTTTTGTTTTCAAGAAAACTAATTCCTCCTCCAATCAATGTACAATATGGTAACTGTCCTATATCTGTTAAAAAAGAAACTAAATTTCTAGGTGTAATCCTTGATGCAAGATTAACAGGCCTCCCACATTGTGATTATATTGTGTCAAGGTGTGAAAAAAATATAAA
Organism: Thaumatotibia leucotreta; assembly: GCA_025490895.1. Taxonomy (NCBI): domain Eukaryota; kingdom Metazoa; phylum Arthropoda; class Insecta; order Lepidoptera; family Tortricidae; genus Thaumatotibia; species Thaumatotibia leucotreta. Next base: position 19,072 of record JALPQI010021041.1, read on the forward strand.
CATCCTCAGGTGTGTTTCTGGAGTATGGTGGGGTTCACATCCTTTTTGTATGAAATTGATGTACAATGCCTTAATAAGAAGTACCCTTGATTATGGAACATTTCTCTTGGAACCTGGAAGCATAGCTGGCTTTAAGAAATTGGATTGCGTTCAATCTAAAGCGCTTAGAATAATTTGTGGGGCTATGAAATCCAGTCCAATTAATGCTATGCAGATTGAGTGTGTTGAACCTCCTCTACATTTTCGTCGTCAGTTTCTTTCAGAAAGGTATATTTTCAGGTGTTTACAATTTTCAAATCATCAACTTTGGTCCATTTTGCCCGAGCTCTTTCATCAAGTATCAACATCTAGATATTGGAAGAACAAAAACCCTCCATGTGTTATTAAAAGTTATGAGAGGCTTAAATCTATATCTGCACCTATAGTTACTTCCTCAACACTTCCAATATTTCAGTACAGTTTTGATTCTTTGACATTAGTTCCACATGTCCTTCTTAATATAGGTATAGCAAAAAATGACATAGAACAAAATCAACAATTTCTTAATTTCATAGGAACTGATGGCCATGGTGCTCATCACATATATTCAGATGCTTCCAAAATATCAAATAATAGTTGTGTAGGTGTTGGAGTTCTCCATATGCAGTCCAAGATTTACCAAAAGATTAAATTGCCTCCTGAATCATCTGTATACACCGGTGAGTGCTATGGCATCCTGAAAGCAATAGAATTTATAATCATCATGCACCTCAAAAGAACTATAATATTCTCTGATTCGTTAAGTTCTCTCCAGTCAATATCTAAATTTCCATTTAAGTCAAAATCCCATAATCCAATTATTTATAAAATCCGTAACCTTTTATTACAATGTCACAATTTAGGATATTCTGTGACAATTGTCTGGATTCCTGGTCACAGAGGAATTAAAGGAAATGAAAGGGTGGATTATTTAGCTCGTGACGCCATCGACTGTGGGGATATGTTTCCGTATATGAATATTACTGAAGATTTGTTAACTCTACCTAGATTATTCTTACGAAAAGAATGGACGGAACTATGGTCATCTGGTGCAGGGGCTGGGGCCATTCACTATAGGCGTATTCAACCGAATATTCCCACTAAACCTTGGTTTGCACATATTTATTTATCAAAACCAGCAACAAGCATGATTATTAGATTAAGATTGGGTCACGCTTGTACACCCGAACACCTGGCAAGACTAAAAATTGTGTCCAGTTCCGCATGTGCTTGCGGAACTGATCCAGCTGATTTTAACCATATATTCTTTCAATGTAACTTATATGATCGTTCCTTGTTATTAAACCATCTGTCATCAATCAAAATTCCATTCCCGACTTGTATTTCATCGCTCCTATGTATTAACGCTTCATCCTCATCCGTATTTAAAGCATTATATTCTTTCCTTTCACTTAATGATATCAAACTTTAACATGTTAAAATGTACAATCACTTTCCTGTTTCCTTTTTCCCTATTTCCAAATTTTCCGAATTTCCTAATCCTTTAATTCCGTTTCCCCGTTTATTCGGCTGGCTGAATGCGCCAAGAGCGCGATGCCATAAAAAAAAAAAAAAAAAAAAAAAAAATGTATGTCATGACATGTATGTGTCAAAAACAATGAATAAGGAATCATATGGAAATGACATACCTATTAAAAAAATGTGGCCGCCGCCATATTGCCAAGAACTAAACATGGCGGTCTATAGTGTTGGGACTTCAAGTTGATATTTGTCAAGGATATCGATAAACTAAGTTGTCAAAAATGTATTATTTGAATAAACATTGAGGGCACTTTAAAATATAATTTAACAATTATCTAAGACGTCGGTTTATTCGGATATTTCAAGTGTAATTATTGGAACATTTTCATTTACACGAAGGAGCTAGACGCTTTTAGGATCGTCACATATTACAATATCTATTCTATTCGTATAAAAAAACAACAACGAAAAAAATTTATAGTCAAGGAAATTGATTTGCGTACCCTTTCGTACCTTGTTATAGTAATACTAATATGACAATCTAACGGGTTTCCTGCGACCATATATAACATGGACGTCTAACGCCAGTACAAAAATGCCCCCAAAACCAATTGCTCAATTGTGCCAAGATGGGCAGGACATAGCGCTTTTCGTGACAACGCGCATATTTCGGCGCAACATCTTTGACAAATGTTTATTAAATATCGCCAATCAAAACTTTGATGGACCAATCACAACTATTATTAAATGGCGGTTTAAGTTTTTATAGGTTGACATTCAAATTCATTTCCGTGATGCATTGAACATGGGGTAACACTTGTCAACTAAAATTTAGGACCGTTTTTGAAAGGCAATTTAGTATGGCGTGCGGCTTCCATGTTTTATTTGTTCGTAGCGGGTTTAATTTTGATTTTCACCGTGACAAGGTACGAAAGGGTACGCAAATCAATTTTCTTGACGTACATTGAAGATATTTAATAGTACATTGTGCATCAAGGGAGGTAAGTACGGAATTACTAACGAGAGTGTTAGAAGCCCGACGCCGTCAGGTGGAGGTCTTTTATGGCTCGAGTATTCCGCTTACCGACCGTGATGCAAACAATGTTTTTCATCACACTTGCCAACCAAAAAATAAGTTTTAAGACATAATATTATTAAATGATGTACTGACATTTCTATTACTCCCTAGGGATTTTCACTTTTCTATTACTCCCGCTACGCGCGCAAGCAATGGTGCGCTTAGACAGCAAGTGAGATGAAAAAAAACTATAAGGGGAGGTTGTGGAAATATCAACCAAGTAAATCTCATATTTTTTTAGAATTCAGGCCTGCCTTCAGTATGATCTTCACTGAGTAATCACGAACGGGAATATAATATACTGGTCAAAATATACGAGGAGGGTATTATTAGTAGTTGATTACAACATAAAGATTATTCTTCCTATGGTGAATAAAACAACATTTACACTCAAAAATATACTTTATTCATTGCGGAATAAAATAACTTTATTTAAATAGTTCCGGAAAGAAATTTTTTCGGTCTGCTTCTTTCCGTAATATCGGAAACGTACGTCGAGGTATGCCTGAATTACACTTTTAATCAGCAAGTGTTTGTGGT
>JALPQI010021042.1:0-19478 GCA_025490895.1 Thaumatotibia leucotreta
TTAAAAATATATTATGATTTTTTTACTAGCAAATGTAAATAGGAATGATTTATCTGGAGGTATTACCAATTCTAACATGAATTTGTTCAAGTTCGTACATTTTGTTTATTTAACGGTCTTCATTATTCAATTCTGAAGAAGGTGCTTTTTTTATGCACCAGTGCGAGTAGCAGTAAATTTTACTTGCTAGTTTCAAAAAATTTGGAGAGCCGATACTAATAATCATGTTCGAAAGGAAATTCGTAACTCGTGTCAGGCCTTTACCTAACAGTGGATGGACCCAGGTCAAAAGATAGATAGAAAGCTACCTACACAATACATATTAGCCTAAGTGCACTTTTCAGTTCAATACTGAACGTAGGCCTCTCCTATTACCTATGCGTATGGACGCATTAGGAGGTAATGCACATAATCGCCACGCTGGTCCGGGTTGGCGATGGCAGTTAGTGTGACAACTATGATGATAACCAAAATATGTGGTCAGTAACACTGAAATCCCTTAGTCGACCCTTACGACACCCATGAGAACTGGGGTGGTGACTAATGTACTGTTACGGCGGTAACATTATATTTGAACAGAGTCGAGAGTTATCGAACAGACATACAAAGCCTGCTAAGTTTGGTTTCCAGGCAAAGCAAGCATAGTGCTTTTCCTGAAACATGCAATGAAATAATAAAATCGGAAGTCAATTTAACAACGAATCATTTTCAGCCCCATTATGGTATGCGTAACATTGAATAGAAATGACATCAACAAATTCCTAACACCTATCGAATGGAACGGGGCGTGTACATATCGTAGGAGAACCACAATGTGGAAGTTCCCATCGCACTGCCTCATCAAATATGCGCAGCTCGAGCCGAGTCCGACGCATGCATGTCCCAAAAGCCTCCACAATGCGTATTTCATTGGGAAATTCTATAGGGTTTCCGTGATAAATTGAAGCGTTATTTGTTGTAAAATGTCACCAAACTGTCTATTGGTTATTTGGAGTGATGAAAACAGGTATAAATACCTAGTGAGCATTTTTTTTTTAATTTTAACGGTGGGTTTACTCGTACATCATCTTCAATGATGTACAGTGATGTAATGGCGTTCATTAGGGTTAGACACGTTTTTATTTACTTTTTATTGTAATTTTGGAGATTCTTTCTTTTCTTTTTTTTTAAATATCTTGGGACATCTTACACAAATCAACCTAGTCCCACGGTAAGCTCAATTAAGGCTTGTCAAAGTCAAAGTCATGTCAAAGTCAAACTATTCTTTATTCAAGTAAGCTTATTAATAAGCACTTTCGAATCGTCTGACATTATCAAGAGAGAGAAAACAAATCTACTACTGGTTCAAACCCTACGCCGTTCCTAAGAAGAACCAGTAAGAAACTCAGGTGGACTTATTTTTTCAAAACAGTATAATAATACATCTTGTGTTGTAGGTACCAGGCGACGATATATATAATAGATAGATACGTATAGATACTTAAGATACATACACAGCCATGACCAAGGAACAAACATTTGTGATAAATAAATACACAAAGAATGCCCTCGCCAGGATTCGAACCCGGAACCTCCAGCTTCGTAGGCAGGGTCACTACCAGCTAGGCTACAGAGGCTGACAAACCCTTTACACCTATAAATCATTATTACCTATTATTTATTAACTAAAATTGGGGACACTACATCTTCAAACTTACTTACTCTATTGTTTATCGAACTATTGTTTACTATTAAGTAAATCGTTTTACAAAATAGTAAGCTGGACAACTGCCTTTATAAGTACCTAGGTACTATGCGCTATGAACGTATTAAATTAAGTCTAAAAGTAACACACCTACGCAAGCGATAAATGGGGATTCATAAATCATTCGGGTATTGAATATTGATTGATTTACAGGTGTCATAATGATACATAAGTTCTGTAAACCCTTTTTAAGACTATGAATAAGTTTTGTTCAGTTTTGACTGGGTATATCGTCTTGACCATAATTAGTTAATTCACATCATTAGCCTATAATAGTCCACTGCTGCACGTAGGCCTCCCCTATAAACTACCTATGCGTATCTATAAAAAAAAAAAGTGTGGGTCAATAGAAAAAGAAAAAAAGGTAAACAAATATGGCGGACCGGCAATCGCATTTGTTGTCTATGAAAATAGTGATGGGACCGATGGGAATAGTATTAACTTTAATCGACCAAATATATCCTTCGCGAAATAATTACGAACTCAATACAGTGTGTGTCTTTCATAGCGACATTGCTTTTAAGTAACGATAGATTAAAGTGTTGTTAACCATTTTAGTAAAAGAATATAATGATTGCCTTTATTATTTAAGAGTAATTAATTTTTATAAAAACCTTGAGCAGCAATGTAATGCAAACATTTATTGGACGTTTCTGAGAGGAAAAGCTAGTTTCGTTTTCATTTTAATTCGATCAAATCATTAAAGTAACTGCGAACTGTTGCCGACGTTAACTTATTTACTGAATTATCCATTACTAGAAAATACTACAATTTAAAACATGCGAGATTTGGACTACACTAGCACATCAAATTTACATCAACAATTCTTTCTGTGTCTTACTGTCTTAGCCAGCACATTTTGAATAGTATTATTCACGGAACTGATATCAAAAATCACTGCACATACATTATCACTTCTTAGAAATCACATTACCTACATAGTTCAATCATTTTTATTAAATTTATTAGGAAAGTCTGTTGATCAACAAACTTGATGTTATCTTGACACTTCAACTCAATCAATGTGAAGTTTTCAATCGGAACATAAACAAAACGATTATCTGATTCCGCCTTCTTAGTTAATACAAAATTACCTAGCGCTTAATCGTCTCTGTCGCACTTATAAGAAAGAATGACAAAGACGGAAAACTAAAATACGCTACTGAGCGATAGCCATTGGCAACTTGGCTTTTTTAAATACTTTAACTAAATATGCTAATTTCAGTTCATTAAGACTTGTACTCACCCCTTAAAAGCAATGTCGTTATGAAAGACACACACTGTATAAGTGTTGTAATATAGTAACCTCTGTTGTGATAGACTTTTATGATTAAGTTTTCTTTTGATATTTGTAGTATTTAAATATTTTACCCTTCACTTCGAATAAACACTTCTGTCAGTAAACATCTTCTTATATTTTATTTTACAAATTATTTTATTTTCACTGAATATTCCAACACGTTATCAGCACGAACGCTCTGCAAAATAATGCGGTGCTTAGTATGAAGTGAAATCTGTAAAATAAATTTAGTTTTTCGTGTGTATAATATATTCCAAAAATGGGACACGAAACTGGAGATGGATCGAGTGTGAAAAATTTCCCTGCAAGCTCATCTATTCCATCTTTTTACTTGAGGAGCAAAGATGGATATCCTACGTGGAAATTTAAGATGCGCAACTACCTTTTGCACGAGGACCTGTGGGCGACAATCGTCGGTTACCCTGAAGGAGACACGACTCCAGCCTCGAATAAGGTACGTCTTGATGAGAAAGCGCTTGCAAAAATTTGCTTAACAGTAGATGGTGCAGCGATAACGCACGTTAGATGTGCTAAAACTGCAGCCGAAGCATGGAAATCTTTGCAAAAAGCTTTTGAAGATAAGGGAATGGGACGAAGATTAGCTTTAGAGCGTAAACTGTACAGATTGAGTCTGTCAGAATTTGAGAATGTAGAGCTGTATATTACCGCAGTGATGTCAACCGCACAGGATCTTGCGGATATAGATGTAGTCATAGAAGACAAATCTATTGCTGCGATACTTTTGGGAGGTCTTACACCAAAATATGAACCTCTTATTATGGCTCTAGAGAACTGTAATGTCGACGTGACCACTGATTTGGTAAAAACAAAACTGCTGAACGAAATGTCTAAGGACACTTCAGCCGTTCCAACAGATTCTGTTTTTAATGTGAAACGGAAGCCTATGAAGAAGAAAAAAGGCATCGTGTGTTACGAATGCAAGAAGCCTGGACATAAGAGACCAGATTATCCACTGAGATGCAAGAAGGAGAATGTTGATGAGGTAACTATCAATAATACTAAATCTACAGCCCTCAATACTTCTGGCAACTCTAGTAGGGACATAATCTATGTGGATTCGGGCTGCACACGGCACATGTCTTCTCGGCAAGATTGGTTTCAGAATATTAAGTTGCAGAACCAAGGTGTCGTTACTGTCGCAAACGGTGAACAGATTAAATGCTGCGGAGTTGGAAATGTCCGTATAAACACACCCGAAAATGTTGTCAACAAAATAAGTGATGTTGCTTATGTGCCAGATTTAAAGGCTAATTTGTTGTCTGTACAAAAAATTGTAGATAAGGGTTTTATATGTGTTTTTGATAAAAATGGATGTAACTTTTATAAATCTGATAATTTTCGTTTTACAGGCGAATCTGTTGCTCATGCCTCGCCCTGCGGTGGACTGTACGTTTTAGATGGTACTGTCGATGTTTCCGAGAATGTGGCAAATAATAATTTGACACAAGGTGTACACTCTGGCTGTCAGGATAGTTATCAACTTTGGCACAAGAGGTTAGGACATTTGTGTCGCATAGGCATGCACCAACTGAAGAATCATAAGGTAGGCGTAAATTATACAGAGGTAGATAAAAATAGTTGCATCGCTTGCGTGGAAGGTAAACAAGCAAGAAAACCTTTTAAGAAAGTAGCGTTTAATAGGGCTACTTCCCCACTGGAGCTTATCCATATGGATCTCTTGGGACCTGTGTCTACTACCTCTTTTCAAGGAAACAGGTATATGTTAACAATAGTAGACGATAACACACGAAAAGTTTTTGCTTATTTTATTTCTTCCAAAACCGAGGTCAAAGATAAATTCTGTCTGTTTCAAACCTTTGTTGAAAATCAATTAGACAAGAAAATTAAATCTGTTAGGACTGACGGAGGTAAGGAGTTCATTAATAAAGAGTTTGTTGATTATCTCGTTTCAAAAGGTATCGAACATCAAACAACAACGCCTTACAGCCCTCAGCAAGTTGGAGTAGCGGAACGTACTCATCGTTCTATTACAGAAAAGGCGAGGACGTTGCTAGCTGAAAGCGCACTGCCGAAAGCATTCTGGGAGGATGCATTCCGAGTTGCCGTATACCTCAAGAATAGGTCTCCTCATCGAGCCCTAGGTGGACAAATTCCTTATGACAGATGGTATGGTCGTAAAGGTGATCTGAGTCATTTGAAAGTGTTCGGATGTAGAGCACTTGTTCACATACCTTCGTGTCACAGGAAGAAATTAGACGTCAACGCAAAGGAAGCGATTTTCGTCGGTTACTCAGAAAATAAAAACACTTTTGTTTTTAGAGATCCTACTAACCCACGAAAGTTCTTTACGTCCAGAGATGCAAATTTTTTCGAAACTTGTTTCACAGGATTAAAGCAGAGACAAACTGTTCCTGAAGTGCAATCAGACTCTATCTTATTGTTTGAAAGTGAAGAAGAGACGGAGCCTGAGAATTATCAATTCTACGATTGTGATGAGAGTACCGACATTGTGGTGGAACCTTCACCGGTAAGCCCAGATAATGTTAAAGAGTCAGTGACGGAAGAGCAAGATTCTTCCAGTGACCCGAGGCTACGTAGTGTTGACGAGGAGCCAGCGAGTTTGGAAGAGGAGACTCTCCCTGAGCAGAGGTACCCCTCACGAAATAGGAAACCACCAGATTTCCTCACTTACAATGTATCATCAATAGATTCTAATGAGCCTACGACTTATTACGAAGCTACTCATGCCGATGATGCTGATAGATGGCGTCACGCTATGGCTGAAGAGTACACTTCGTTAAAGAAACTTCACACATGGAATTTAGTAGAAAGACCAAATAAAAAGGTCATACCATGTAAGTGGGTTTACAAGATTAAAAAGGACGCATGCGGTAATATCACGAAGTATAAAGCGAGACTGGTCGTCAAAGGGTTTAATCAAGTCAAAGGAGTTGACTACGACGAGACTTTTGCACCAGTGATTCGACATTCTTCCCTTCGCACGTTATTTGCCCTAGCTGCAGAGATGGGGTTAAAAATGAAACACTTGGATGTTGATACAGCGTTCCTAAATGGAGATTTAGAAGAAGAAGTATTTATGGAACAACCTCTTGGTTTTCTAGAAAAAGGCAAAGAGAACAAGGTTTGTTTGTTGAAAAAATCCCTTTATGGCCTTAAACAGGCGCCGCGAGCATGGAACAAAAAGTTAAACGAAACGCTTTTAAAAATAGGTTTTACAGGAACTCCTTCCGAGCCTTGCGTATACACGAAACTTTTTGGTCAGGAACTCGCAATTTTGGGTATATTTGTCGATGACATAATAGTCTTCTTTAAATCTGATCTGACATTTGACATTGTCAAGAAAGAATTGTCGAAATATTTTTCGTTAAAAGATCTTGGAATCTTGAAATGTTATTTAGGATTACAAATTGAATCCGATTCCGAGAATATTAAAGTGAACCAGCGAAATTATATTATTTCTTTATTAAAAAGGTTTAATATGACGGATTGTAAAAGTGTGAATACTCCGTTGGTTAAAAAGAATATGGAAAGAAGAAGTGATGGTCAAGTCGGTGAGCCTTATCCTTATCAAAACTTAATAGGATGTCTCATGTATCTGACGGTAAATTCACGACCCGATATTGCGTATGCAACGAGTTTTTTGAGCCAGTTTAATACGTGTTTTACTAAGGAACACTGGAATGCTGCAAAAAGAGTTCTGCAATATCTGAAGGGTACTTTAAATTATTCACTGGTTTACAGGAAGAGTGGAGAGCCTCTGAAAGGTTTCTGTGACGCGGATTGGGCTAACTGTCCGTTTGACAGAAGGTCATATACAGGATACGTTTTCAAACTTGGTGAAGGGCCAGTTTCCTGGGAGTCCAAAAAGCAACCCACAGTGGCTTTATCATCAGCAGAATCGGAATATATGTCACTAGCGTCTGCCACTAAAGAAGCATGCTATTTACGTCGTTTCATATACGAAATAACAGGTAAATTATCTCCTATTAAATTAGCTTCTGACAGCCAGAGTGCCATCAATTTAGTTCGTAATCCGGTACACCACAGCAGGACGAAGCATATAGACACTAGATTTCACTTTATTAGGGAGAAGGTATCTAATGATGTAGTTCAATTAGAGTATATTCAAAGCAGTGATATGCCTGCTGATATTCTTACGAAGCCACTCGGACCTATCGCACACAAACGGTGTACGGGTAACTTAGGGTTAGAAACTTAATGTTTTTGTTTTGTCTGTCACAACCTTGATTAAGGGCGGATGTTGTAATATAGTAACCTCTGTTGTGATAGACTTTTATGATTAAGTTTTCTTTTGATATTTGTAGTATTTAAATATTTTACCCTTCACTTCGAATAAACACTTCTGTCAGTAAACATCTTCTTATATTTTATTTTACAAATTATTTTATTTTCACTGAATATTCCAACAATAAGTAAGTATTAGGTAATAGTGTGGGAACAATTTTTTATGACAAAAAGCCATTAATCCTACTAACAATTTTTAATCGGAGTGACTGTCACTATCACTACTCTCCTCCGAAGTGTCATCATCAGTGACTGTGATGATGAAAGCTTTTGTTACAGCCGCATTGTCAATAACAGTGTCGGAAATTCCGTCAATCACATTTCTCACTATTTTTTACAACTTTGCTAACAACATCTATCGATACTTCCATAATCGCTGCCGTTGTTTTATACAATAAACGTAGGTGAGGTTCTTTCTAAATGTCTGTAGACATTTAAAATAAACCTTTTCATCACATCTTCCGTTCGTTGTTTTTTACAATCTTAGCTATTTTTGACGGCTTTAATCCCTATGGACCAGGTTCACTCATTGTAATCTAAAATAAAGTTAGATAAAGAGACAGACATTTACTTTTCATTTATCTACACTTTTGAGTTTAATTTAAAAGAAGTTACCTTTATAACAAACCTTTTGAAGACGAAATGAGGCCCGTAAATAGCTAAGTCAAGTTGCGTTATTCTGTAGCAAAAGTGTAACGAAATCACAATGTTTATCTTAGTCCATATATAAAATAGCCAAGTCGTAGTTTAACCAGTTGCAAAAATCCAATCAAATTACAATTATCGGAGTCCAAATATAAAAGCTAAGCCGTAATAAAGTAAATATCAGAAGAATATAATAATACACAAAACCCGTAATAACACGAAAAAGTAGCATTTTTTTTAAATACCCGTCTTTAGTTTTTCTCAATTTACCGCCACTTCTGGGTCGCGTTTTATAAAGTTACAATTTACAATTTCGCTGTTTGCCTCTCTAACGCACGCACATATTGGCTAGAAAGAGAGGCAAACAGTGAAATTGTAAATTGTAACTTTATAAAACGCGACCCTGGCAGTCATGGTTAAGCCGCATACTCACGTATCCGATATTGAACTCCGCCACGAAGTCCGCGAATTATGCCGCTTAACGTTGTAGGTACCGGTACACATCAATAGTTTCCCAAATGACTCACGAACAATCATTTTTGTATATTGTTGAGTATACTCGTAATATCAAAGAAAAAAATAAGAAAATCGCGTGACTAAAACAATCGATCGAATAAAACCGAATCGATAACGGAATAAAACTGTTTTATGTCCCATCACTACAAATGTTAGTTTTTTTCATAGACAAGATAAATTTCGATGAGTAAAAAATCTCGACTAGCCCTTGACATAATATCGTAAAACACGTCCGAAGATTTCTTTGTGCTTAATTATTAATAAATATCAGATATTTTAACTAAAAATGTATGTGAACACAAGGTTTAAGGTTCTAAGTTGTGGATAGTATCAAGATTGTGTTTGGAAAGTATATGGTTACGAAGTAATTCAGGTTTGCAGGTTTGTTTACCTTTTTTTTTTCTTTTTCTATTGACCCACACTGTAGACACATTAGGAGGTAAATGCCTATAATCGCTACGCTGGGCTAGCGGATTGGCGATCGCAGTAATGTGTCCACTATGATGACGCTGCTGAACATCATCAATCTTATAACTGTATTCTTACTGCCGTGACCACACAGCAAATTAGTTAATTATACAGTGATATTTTAGTTTTTTAATAATATGTATTAGGTGACTAAGGAGTCCAGCAGTGGACTGATATAGGCTATGATGTCAACGGATTTTGATGGGGTTTTAATAGATAAAGTGATTCAAGAGGAATGTTTTAGTATCAGTATTGTATCCGTGCGAAGCCGGGGCAGGTCGCTAGTCTTTAATAAAATATTGCTGTATAATTACGTATATAATGTGATAAGTGTAGGGGAGACCAGGTATGAACGTAACAATTTTCAGTTTTTGATTTTTTATATTTTTTTGGTAGCAGTTGTCAAACTTTGCATCTTTATATGCAATAGACACATATTTCATGTATCGTTTGGTACCAAAATAAACTTCATACATCGAATAGTTTTACAGAAAAATGGCTCACAGTGAAGGATGGAATTTGTTGCAATTATCCCTACCCCCAGGGCTGGTTGTAACAGTGCATAGGGATAATAGAAACAAAGTAAATAACTATAAAATAATCAATATAATTATGTGTAATTAGTATTTTTAAGTAATCAACAGTCTTACAATATCAATATCTCAAAGACAAACATTAACAATGAATGAATGTAATTAACATTAGGTATTATATGAGACGAAATTAATTTATACCTATAGGATATATGAGTGACGTGAGAGCAATCAACTTTCTGTCTTATTCTAAATGGCATATAAACAAATGCTTGGGTGTAATCCAAGGAATTAAATCCTTCCTGCATTGTCCTTATTTCTGAGTATACTACTAAGCTAAACAATGTACTTAACCCTTAATTTGGCAATGTTCGGCACAATGAACATGGTCTTCGACCCACTTTTTGTATTTTTTTTTAAGACAGAATTTTCTGCTCTATACAATGGCGAGGAGGCTAGAACGCACGATTTTTTTGAAATTTGCCAAATTAAGGGTTAATATGATAAAAAAATGTGTTTTACTCTTCATCGACAGTGAATATTTGTTTCCAGAAACAAATCCCGCCTTGGGGAGTGCCGCTGAACTTTCAAATAAACCTTTACTTTACATGTCTATAAAGTGATGTGAGCCAGTTGGTACGTCTTTGCTGCGTCCCTGTAGGGCATTTAAAAAAAGGATCACCTCAACTGCAGCTAAAGCTATAATTTCTATTTTGGTGGACTTCTGTCTGTTGTTATTTTGTGTATAATAGACATTCTGCAACAAAAAGGCACTAAGTATATGAGTTATTTAATAAACGCTAGCACATAGGTGTACCAATGAGCCTCCAATTTGGAAATCGGGATGAAAGTAACAAGTTGTTTCAATTATCCCTGGGTATCGAATTTCCAGAATCCCACAAACACGTAGCAAAAAAACGTAAAAAGCATCATTAAAACATTGATTTGCAACCGTCAAACTGTAAATGATTAGTGACTTTACAACACCCATTCATAACGCAAGCTATAGCGTTTACCATGAAAAATCTAGCTAAGATTGAAAAAATCGTTAAAAACTTACTTTTGACGCATTTTTCTGGGACCATAGCACTACACGCATAACCTGCCATCACAGCACCGTGGGCGTAACTGAGGTTAGGGGGGAATCGAAATGGCATCTAATGCCCTGAAGGACGTTCGGATAAGTGTCGTAGAAAAATTTTAAATGGATTTGTTACGTTCATCCCGCGTTACTTTTATACCTGGTCTCCCCTACTTGTCACAAGAATGTCATCATCATCAGCCTATGATAGTCCACTGCAGGACGTAGGCCTCTCCTATTAACTACGCATTTAGAGGTAAATGCCCATAAGGATGTCATATTTGCACCTAATTCATATACGTAGAGGAGGGCAAATACCTATAGGACAGAATAGCATGGGAAACAGTGCATAAATATTAAAACCCGAACCCGAATGCATCTGCAGAACTTCACGTGTGTTTGGCGTGTGCGTTGTAACGTATGAAATACTGCTTAGATGCCACATCGCTTGCGAGGCGTGGCGTTCATTTGTGCGTAGCGTGCAAACGGTGTGTCATCTACTATGCCATTTCATACCCTACAACGCGCACGCAACGCACCGTGTGGCTCGCGCTCAGTTGTTAGAACGTTGCGGTTTATCACATCTCCCATGGCTATACAAAACTATTACACCCTGTATATCTGTAACAAAGTGGCTATATTTCCACATTCAATTATACTAATCAATTCTATTATCAAGCTCCATTAACTCTTTTTGATAAATTGACATTCGTCAGCGTCACCCAGCCAGGCCTCTGTCGAACCAATTCGAAATGATGGAAAATAAAAGTGATTGTAAATTAGAGGACAACTTCTTGAAACCTTGGAAATTATTGTTTTTTCTGCAAACTGCCACTGGCTCATCAAGATTTAAGTTATTAAGGAATACCATAACGCCTCATTCTTGGCATCAGCAACTGTACAGCATTGTTAATTTGGTGTTGTGTTGTGTTTCAGTATTTTATTTAACTGGACGTTCTGCATTTTACGACGTCGACGACAACGAATGGAATATAGAAAATGCTACCAGCTATGCCATTATAGGAACTACATTTTGCTTAAACTGTTGCCCGATCATTGCCAACACCTTTTTCTATAAAAAAACTAATTGCGAACTGTTTTTATCTCTTCATAAGATTGATCAAGCTTTAAAATTAACAACAAATGAGCGCCATTATAAGGAGTTGTACTTAAGTATTGCGGGATATGTTTCGATTCTGTTCGTGTTTTATGTATTTCTCAATATGTTTGTAGTAATCAGGAATATCGGTTACGAGGAATTGTACCTTGCTATTCCGGCAATATTAACTCTTCTGGCTCATGATTTGGATATTGTTTTCTTTTATGGCACTATAAATTCGTTGATATTCAGATTGAAATATATCAACGACTTGTTAGTCCGGGCCGTCGATGTCAATTGGAAATCTTTGAAACAACTGGATTCACCCATAATAGGCACAATTTTCGAAGCTTACCGAAATGTGCTCAAAGTGTATGAGCAGATCCAAAAGACTTCTGGCACTTTTGTAAGTATACATAAAAATAATATATGTACACATACCTACACTAGGTAAGTATAAAAACCAAGTCAGATAATGAACTTCTTAATATAAGTTCCACAAACCGTGGCGCAGACAATGTTCAAAGTTGTGATAGGTAGGTATTACTACGTAGGTACGTTGGTACAATTTGCATGAGTTAGTATAAATAGAGCTCTACCATGGGGGGCTACCATTATCTCGTAATGCGATTCGGTTTAGGTTCTGCTTGTCAGTTTTTGACAGTTATTCTATGGAAGTGACACATCGTGACTCAGGTTAGATCCTAAACTGAATTGTATTACAAGATCGCGATAACTCCTCTTCCGCTCCTTGGTATGCACGCCATATCAAACACATTTAATAGATAGCTATAATTGTTTCAGATTTTCCTACTCTGTCTCCACATGTTTTGCTACCAGCTTCTTGTGTTAGAACTATTTATCACCCAAAAGAAGGTAAATCCGTTTATTTTTAAAGACCGTAAGCCCGTAGTGACTCATTGCCGGTTACCCTCCTTTGAATTACGGTAGCATTTAAGAACGAATGGCCGTTGCACAAAACAGGCATTAAATGCACTTGTGAACAGTTGAACGGAGTCGAGATATTTACTGTCCTAGGTAACTGCTTATAAAAAAGTTTGAGGAACATTCGGCTGACTCATTTTATATTACTAAGACATAGGATTAAATTACGCTTAATTATGACGCCTACAATATTACCTGGGTAAAACAACTTTTTTGTTTGTTATTGCCGTGGTAACGTTCTCCTGAGTCACGTTGGTTTTATGCAAAATTATTCTATTTAAACTACACAAATATGCATTTTTCTGGCGCTCATAAGCCCTTTCCTTAATTGGCCACCTACAAACATGGACTTTGCATAATTTAAATAGCATCATTTTGCATAAAACCAGCGTCACTCAGGAGACCGTAACCATGGAAATAACAGACAAAAAACCCTTCATTCACCCACCGAGCATAAACTCGCACTTGCGGGACGTATTATTTTGTATTGATAATTTTAACTAAAAGTTATAGTAGGTATAGTATACATTACTATAGAAGCCAGGACAAAAGATATTTCCGGCTGAGGTATGAATAGTGCTTTTCTCAAACATGCAATGAAATAAATAACAAAAACATCAAAGTTTTTTTTTACATACATAGTATTGCATTAGAATGTCATGATGGCTGTGCCACAAATTTATGTGGAATGGAATTAAAAAAGAACACTTTGCTGGCCTAGGCCTTCAAAATTTGTATTAGAGTATTATGTAGGTAGGTAAATGTTTTTCTCGTGGCCTTTGCTAACCCCGTTAAGAGATCCTCTTATATTTTTACAGCCTGTATGTACTCGTATCCTCCTGACACCGAAGCTTTCCGACACATTGCCAGTTGAATAACATGCGAACTACATGTTTTGTGATGTTTCACTGAAACAAATGTTTTTAAATATTATTAGACGGAGGTAATTAGCACATTGCTATGTGGGTATATTTTGTACTTTATAAATGACATCAGGGCGTAATGCATGAATATGCAAGGCATATAAATTAAACAAAATGTTCAAAATAATCATTCTATTTCACATAATATGTATTTCAACGCATACGTAATAAATTGTTGTCTTTTTTCTGCAAAATACTTCAATTCTAATAAAACAACACATTCAAAAAAAATTATGTCATAATTCTTCATAATAAAACGAAACTTTAATCAAGAAATGCCTTAGAACGTGTTCTATCTATTCCAGATGTACTCGCAGTGAAATCGTCATCGACGCTAATGTCTCCATACTCAAAATTATTCAAAATAACTTTCTTGTAACCCTGAAATGAATACATACACTACTTTTAATATAGCGACCGAAGGAGATTTGTGATTAATTCCATATACTTGTAAGACGAATAACGGACGGAGTGCCTTTGTATAGGTTAAAAATATTTAAGACTATTTATTTATTGTATTATCCACTTCTTCTTTGGTATAGTAAATAATATATAAAGAAAATATTATTGTCTACAATTAATTAAAAATACAACATTGTAGCCATTGATTTTTAACAAAAATATTTTGACATTTACTTACGGCGTCGACAACGTGACTCCATTGTTGTGAACTCCGTCGCACGTCTTGTAATAACGACGGCCTCTGAGCACTAAATCCTTAATGAACCCCAAGGACAATCAATCGCCATTGGTTAAAATCCATTGGTTGCAAGCCAATAAGCATCCATTACTGTTTTAGCGCGAAAATTCCAACACTCGGGATTTAAGACTTCATCAGGACGGTAGTCCGTTGTTGATATACGCGTTTCAAAATTGTTCGGACCTTACGGTGTAGTCTATTTAGCACTTTGTAAAGAACGCGAGGTGTCAGGAGGCTACAGCCTATTTATGAATAAGTACCTATTTATGAATTTCCAGGAAATGCCAGCTCTGCATACGTTTATCACTATAATTCTAGCTACAAAGGGTTTCACCCGAATTCTGTCTGTCGCGATCCTGTCCTGTCGTTTGCAGCAGCAGATGGTTGTAACACGGCTGGTTTATCCCCGTGTCATCAGTGAAACGACTAATAGTAAGTGTATTTATTAAAATAAGAAAATAAAAAGCGAATACGAAATATACCTACATACCTACATAGGGTAAAATATTATAATCCTTTTAAGCGATTTAGGGCGGTTCATCCAAGTCCATGCCATCATATAGGGTGGAAAACGCTAATTCCACATGGATGACAACTATCTTAAATATTGTAAATAGCACATTTTATGTAAGGGAGACTTTCCTTTGTTTAAAAAAAATCTGTATTTAAGAATTTAGGGCCCGTTCAGACGGACAGCATTTAAACTGAAATCCAGCTGCAAAGTAGCAGTTCCGGGGCAGTCCGCTTGCAGCTGTCATGCAGTTCGGTCAACCGCACACCAACTGCAATCTGGCTGCAATTTTGTTATGCAGTCGTATTGCAGTTATATTGCAGTTGGTACGACTGCAATACAACTGCAATAGAACTGCTCATAATGTGTGTAGTGTATGTTATTTTTATCAACAAAAGGCACGTACGTATTTACTCGATCGAACTAAAAACTGAACTGAATAGATAACCAAGCTGTATTGCAGTTCTATTGCAGTTGTATTGCAGTCGTACCAACTGCAATATAACTGCAATACGACTGCATAACAAAATTGCAGCCAGATTGCAGTTGGTGTGCGGTTGACCCAACTGCATGACAGCTGCAAGCGGAACTGCCACTTTGCAGCTGGGTTGCAGTTGAAATGCTGTCCGTCTGAACGGGCCCTTATGAAAAATCGCTTGCCTCAGTCGGGCGGGACTCGAACCGGTCAAATGTGACAAAAAATTACGCGAGCGATTATTCCACACTGTATGATCCCTCCAAATAAAATAAATATGACGCTAGTATTATCTATCTACATGAGCAAGTTTTAATCAAAATACCTCATTTGTTTTTCTAGAGCAATCCCGCCAACACGCGAAGAACGTGTTGCGCATGCTGTCGCAGACGAAGCCCATGGCGTTGTTTGGCGTGATCAGCTACAGCTCGCTGCCGAAGAAGCTGGTAGCCGTCACTGCTACATACGCCATAGTGTTACTGCAGTTCAACTTTCAAGCGCGGACCGGAGTACAGAATAGTTCCGACTAGTTTATTATCAAACCGCGATTAGAATGAGATTCGAAAGTACTGTTGACACAATAGTGTATAAGTCAATCTAGGGTATAATTTAAGTGCAGCGACTTAATGAGTTTAGATTAATTAATCACTCACTGCATCTATAAACTACTTTTTCCCCTCACTGACGTAAAGCGCTCGTTTATCCTTTAATACGAGCGGGTAAAAACGCTTTTTACCAACTTGTGAATAAAGTAATTTGACATTTCTCTAATTCCTATAGCCCCCTACTGCCTAGTATAAGTGGATCTGTATGACCGTAGTAAACATGCGCAATCGGAGCTCATATGTTAAATTGGTCGTTTCTCACGGGTGACTTTGTAAGACATTGGCTATATTTAAGTTCCAGAAGTAACTCTATTCTACGATACGTTTCGACATTGAGTTTTAAATGATTTCTTTAAGTTAATTTACATTTGGATGACATTTGTAATCATATTTCCTCGCGATAGTGAGGGGAAAAAAGTTGTATTACACTTGGCGGCAAAGTTTGTTCAACTCTCGTCCCATGAGACCATCGCAACGCTCAAGATTCCAGTTTTTGAACCACTCGCTACGCTTGTGGCTCAATTTTGGTATCTTTCGCTAGCTCAGGTCTCAATATTGGCACGACAGTTAATTAAACAACAACTTTGCCCCCTTGTATAATAATAACTATTTTCTTGGTAAAATGTTGTATCATTTGTTGTGTCAACAGTAGGTACTTTCGAATCCTCTTCTGATTCCGATTTGATAAAACTAGACAGTCGGCGTGTGAAATAGCTATTATTTGAAAATACCTGCACCGTGTATTAGCTACACCTAATACTTTCTGAATTATGTATGTATGTACATGTCAAGCGTTTTTGTAAAAACGTCCCACTTTGTCGCTAACCATCAGGATGGAATTGGCTTATAGGTAGGTTTATATACCTTTAGGTACCCCTTATGGCAAGCGACAAAGTGGGATGTTTTTAATAAAACATCCATAAATAATTTTTCCCCTTACTAGCTCGTAAAGCGCTCGTTTATCGTTTAATACGAGCGGGTAAAAACGCTTTTTACACACTTGTGAATAAAGTAATTTGACATTGCTCTAATTCCTATAGCCCCCTACTGCCTAGTATAAGTGGATCTGTATGACCGTAGTAAACATGCGCAATCGGAGCTCACATGTTAAATTGGTCATTTTCATGGGTGACTTTGTAAGCCATTGGCTATATTTAATTTCCAGAAGTAACTCTATTCTACGATACGTTTCGACATTGAGTTTTAAATGGTTTCTTTAAGTTAATTTACATTTGGATGAGATTTGTAATCATATTTCCTCGCGATAGTGAGAGGAAAAAAGTTGTATTACACTTGGCGGCAAAGTTTGTTGAACTCTCGTGCCTTGAGACCTTCGCAATGCTCAAGATTCCAGTTTTTGAACCACTCGCTACGCTCGTGGCTCAATTTTGGAATCTTTCGCTAGCTCAGGTCTCAATATTGGCACGACAGTTAAACAACAACTTTGCCCCCTTGTATAATAAATAACTAATGTAGGTGTAATGGATAAAATCTGTGTCATACTGTTTTTTTATGCGTTACTAGATGAAATTTTGTCTTATTTTTGAGTTTTACTAGCCATAACCACGCTGTTGCAATTAGTAAGTAGTAAGTATAGTAAGTATGTCATGTACAGTAGAGAGTGGTAGGACTATTATGCTGGATTATTGATAATTTTAATTTGTTATCCTTTTTATGTAAGTGCCTTTGTCGTATTGTATATTGTGTATATGTGTGTATTGTACCTATTATCACAAATAAATATTATGGTTTATTTGCAAATATTTCTAGAGCAATCCTGCCAAATCGCGAAAAACTTACAGGACACCTAATTATTTATATGGACGGATTGCGAAATATAATGTAGTACTAAGGGCTTTACGAGTAATGAAAACAAAATTTAACGTCACGTTTGGTGTTACGAAGGTACTCATACTCATATATATATCTAGTTTATATAACTGACTTTCGCAACACAATGGAAACATCGTGATATTTTTTTTGTAACCGACCCATGCCTGATTGGTTTAGGTTATTTCACCAGAGTTGAGGTGAATGATTGAATGACACATCCAGTTGAAGGACTAATTGCAAAAAAAATTGTGAATGAATGAATGACTTGCGTCAAAATATTGAAACAAATCCCTTGAACAAACTTTTTGATCAATCTTACAATTGCAATTGTAGGTACGAGAAACGAAGTTGTTGTGTTCGTGACCTCAACTCTCGTGGAACTATCTATACCTAAGTAGCTACAACCTCCAATGAAGTTGGAGGTATTTTGCTTTTGATGTTGCTTGGGAAGTTTTAAACATAGGCCATAGGTTTTCCTCTGTGGCAAAATCAATAATTTATTAAACTCTTTTCTCGAATTAGAATCAAAGGAGTGGAAATAACGTAAAATTTCCCAAATAAAAAATGGAGGTAGGTACATATTTATAGAAAGGCCCATATAAGAAGCGGCCGGGGAACCGCGCACGGGCGCGCCGGAGCCGCCGCCGCGCAAACACGCCGTTTGATGCCCACACGTGCATTCATGCCGAGGACATCTAAACTATTGATACGGCATGATCTAATTATTTTCATATTTTTGACGCCGTGTCCAATGCAAGCGCTGTGCTTTGACCCAGACGCCACGTCATCATCATCATCATCATCAGCCTATGTTAGTCCACTGCTGGACGTAGGCCTCTCCTATTAACAATGCGTAATACAGAGTGCATTAGGAGGTAAATGCCCATAATCGCCACGCTGGGCAAGCGGATTGGCGATCGCAGTAACGTGTCCACTATGATGACGCTGCTGCCCATCATCAATCTTGTAGAATGGTCAGTGACACTTTAATCCCTTAGTCGACTCTTACGACACCCGCAGGAGGAGTTGGGGTGGTGACAAATGTATTCTTACTGCCGTCACCACACCGCAAACTGCCGTCACCACACGGCAAACTGCCGTCACCACACGGCAAATACCACGACGCCACGTCACCGAAGTATCAAACGGAATTTGAACTTTACTCGCGTGCGTGTAGACGTCTACGTCATTAATCTGTGGTGCAGTACAGTAAATAATACATGTTGTTACAAATTATTTCTGAATAGATTTTTAAAAATAACGCGTTCTCATTGGTCAATTTTAAAGGCAGCAGAAGTTACATTTTAGTGTGGCTGAACGCCATGATCCCGTACCATAAAGTTAGAATCCGCGCCTAGCGCTTAATAGAGAAAGGAAGCGTGTGAAAGGGAAGCCACCAGTCATATGACTATTACACGAGTGCAAAAGAGATAGAAAACAATCCCAAAAGCGTGCCCACTTTCGAAGTGACATATCAGCCGTATCAGCCTACTCGACGGAGACTGTTATTTAAGAGTGATTTTATATTTAATTCTAGTAAGAAGTAAATTTACACAAATAATTAAAACGATATGGTATGGTGTAGTGTAAAGGATTGCCCTGTTACCCACCGAAGAAATGACGGCAAACACTCGTTTCACAGGTAAATATGATTTGCCGGTTGATTGTTTTCAAGCGATATTTTGTCGATTTAGTAGC
This sequence comes from Thaumatotibia leucotreta, assembly GCA_025490895.1. Taxonomy (NCBI): domain Eukaryota; kingdom Metazoa; phylum Arthropoda; class Insecta; order Lepidoptera; family Tortricidae; genus Thaumatotibia; species Thaumatotibia leucotreta. The sequence goes on from JALPQI010021042.1 coordinate 19,385, forward strand.
ATAAATTGTGTAAGTTATCACTTTCTAGCATTAATTGTTAGTTATCCTATCAATGTGCGCTAATTATTTATCACAATATTTAATATTAAAGGAT
>JALPQI010021043.1:0-21807 GCA_025490895.1 Thaumatotibia leucotreta
ACCATATTCTGACATAAATTGTTCACTCATGGCGGGTGACCCATAGTCATTTTCAACGGATGCAGGTGTTTCAGGGCTTTGCAGTGGCATCGATACAGCTCTTGGAATTGTTGGTTGTGTAGAGTATCCTTGTGAAGAATCATAGGTGTCCATCATAGCAGGTGACCCATTGTCATTTTGAGCGGACGATGCAGGTGTTCAGAACAAATATTACTGTTTCTCATTCACTCCCATGTTCTGTTGACCTCTTCGTCTAATTGTCGCTTTGATTTGACTTTACTGGAGTCTGGAGTCCCAATTCAAAGCCATTAGACTCCATAGGTTTTCAATTGGGTTTAAGTCAGGGCTTTTAGACGGCCATGAGAAAACAGTTATATCATTTTGGGATGCCAGCCACTCAGTGACGAGGTGTGAACGGTGCACCGCGCTGTTGTCCTGAACTAGTTATATTTGACCTTCGGGATATGCAACTCGCACCGACGGCAACATGACATCCCGTAGCACCTCCAAGTAACGCTGGCTATTCATACGGCCACCGACTTCCACGAGTTCCCCGGGGCCCATAGATGACATCCAGCCCCAATAACCTGTAAATCACAATAAACATGTAGTTACAGTATTCATAAATATAAAGAGGCAAATTTAAATCTAGATTAATATAGAATAAGTTGTTGTTATATACTTATTGAATTAATTTACTTACCGTTATATTCATATCACGGGATATTTTCATAATACTATGGTTGTCTTCCTGTGTCACAGTGGGCGCCGGGCCTAAGTAGGTACATGTTTGTCTTGCCACGTTACTTGGCACCAATTTTTTAAAGTCAATGTGTACTTACCTCTAAAGCTTTCTATATACGGATGCAAGTCCCATGATTTGAGTAGGTCTGCCGTTAATATGTCCATCACAATCACAATGCGCTTCTGTCTGATCACTGTCTGAATGCTGATATTGCTGATGTCTCATGTGAGTACTGAGCAAGTCACAAGTGAACACGACGCTGACGGGAAACAAAATGGCCGAGCCGAAACAAGGTTGACAATGTGCGAGGGAAGCGGGTGCGGGGTGCGGGAGGGAGGCAGCCGGCGCGTTTACGAAGGATGTTATAGTTATTAGTAGACTTTACTAACCACTCAGTTGCTTTAGGATTTCAAAAATGGTAGCGTAAAGTGCTTCGCCATTTTTTGCAATTGTCCGCGCGATGTAGTGTTGTATTGAAAAATTTGTTACTTGGCGCCTAATAGACTTATTGATATGATTTTTTTACTCGTTTTAGCCAATAAAACAAGGAATATGATTCTGTTACAAAATTTATGGGTAGTTATACTAAAAATAATAATAAAAAATGCGTAAACTTGACATACTAAAAAAGTCCAAGACTTCAGGAAGAAATGTATTTAAAAAAAAAAACTAAAGCGATGACGTTAGTAGCCCAAATAAAAGTAGAGTTGTTCTTCTTTTATTTAATACCAAACACTACATAAGTGTCCATATTAAATCCTCGAATAAACTTCATTTATTTTTTTGACTTGCTACGCAAGAAATACGCAGTACAGACCGAAATGTTTCGTTGATTCGCGATGTATTTTTGAATAATCAAAGAGACTCACGTACGGAAATATAGTTCTAATAAGAATAACCAACTAATAATCTTTAATTGGAATAGTCACATTTTGCAATTAGCGCATTAGTTGCGATTTTATAGATGTAAATAACAAGAATGTATTACGTACTACCGCAATGTTGGTTATATTGCCGATCAAAAACAACACAATACCACATTATCACCATATTTTTCACATCACCAATCACAGAATGTTAGAACAGAACCATATTACACAAAAGAAAACTGTTAAATACGGAATTACACTATATTTAAATGTAAATAAACAACGCCGGTATAAAAAACAATCAACATGTGCTCAAGCGCCGGTCGGACTGATCGGCCATCTTGAAAAAATGGCCACCGTAAGGGATTAGGGTCAGCGTACACCGAGCCGTGTGGCACAGGGGTATGCACTATGCAGCATTTAAAAAGTATGCAGACATTATTTTCAATCATCGTCATATTTTACCTACGTTTGATTTATTTTATATACGAGTTTTAAGGTGTTAGTGTTGGTTTTGAATAAATGAAGCAGAGGTACATAATTTAAAGCACAATAATATTGTAAAGCATTATTATATTTTTCATCACATCTGCGCGTAAACGGTGTTATTGTATGGCAGCATACTGAAACGTAAAGACTTATTTTGCCGCCCACGGGCAGAAAAGTTTTTTTTATTAAAAACAAATACTTTACCGGCCGTGGGCATATTCTTTAATAATGACAGAAATTGATAATAAACAAGTACAAATGAGTTTTTACTTTAAAATATTTGTGTATGTTTTAAAAAATGGTTAATTTAATAAATTTAATGCCCGTTTGAAATAGTTTTCCATCGTGACTGAATGCCGATGGAACCTGTCAAACAATAACGCCGTGGCTTGTGTGGACGAAGGGCACGCGATGCGACGGCGATGCGATGCGACGAAATTAAACCTTCGATCTCTATGGGAGTGTCTTAGGTGGGCGACGTCATCGCGGCATCGGACTCCATAGTTGATTTATTATAGTTGATCTATGGTTGACTGTTAGAGAATGCCTTAAGGCATTAAGTCCGCCATTTCTACTTTATCTTTAATTGTGCAATAAAGTTTAAATAAATAAATAAATATCGTGCGACGTTTTATAGTACATATGTATGGCCATTTAAATTTTTGACATAGTTGCTTAATGTGCTCATTATCGCACTCGTGCGGTAATTTCGTACCATATGTACTATAATAGATTTTATCTACATACATCCATATCATAAGCTCTCTATTACATATATACTTAGGAGCGATAAGCAAATGGTGTATATTAAAAATCGGTATCTTGTCGATATCGTAAAGTATTATGATGCTAGTGCATCATCTATATCACTATAGTCTGCTAGTGCAGACTATAGTGCATCATAATGTTTACGATATTGGCAACCGACACTTTAATTACATTCAAATTTCGAACATCTTATTCAAAAAACGAATCATATTTGTTTTGTTTTGAATTTCGAACGTTTTGAAAGCAAAATGCCTATCAAACCTTATTGATATTACCTTACAGATATGGCGTATATTCAGGACCTACCTACCTACCAGTACCTACCTCAATATACGCCATATCTGTGCATTTAGTAGAAAACTTTTTACTTATATGGATGTAGATAAAGTTATGTATGCAACTGTAAATACTCACCTTTGGCTCGTTTTGTAAAACAACACTCATGTTTTAATGCCTCTCATTATGCACCAGTCACATAAATAACTATTTTTTAATTTCGTTATATTCGTGTAGGCTTAGTCATAGTCATACCCCCTTATTCATAAACGTTTACTAAAGTTAACAAGCCGATAATAATCGTTTGTCCCTTTCTATCATACCAATACGTCGGAAAGGGACAAATAATTATCGTCAGCTTATTAACTTTAGTGAGCGTTTTTGAATAAGAAGTCAATAATGTAATGAATATCAGAATTTGATACTTTAAGAATTATTTCACTTATAATTTTGAAAAAAAGCCGCAAAAGGATTACAAACTTGAGCCATAAAAGCCCTCCGCCTTCGGTGTCGGGATCTATAGGCTCGCTTTTGTAATCCTTTAATTCCTGCCCTTATTACACAATGTTTTATTAAAGGTTGATGAAGTAGTCTGGCTAAAAAGACTAAAAATCAAAAAGTTGCAATATCGTAGTGTCGTCCCTTTCAAATCAATAGGTAATATAGGTATACATGTATGAGAAAACGGGAAGACCCTATGATGTAGTCACTTTTCAATTTTTACTCTTTTTAGCCAGACTGTACGCAGTAGTAAACCAACTATTGTAGTTTGCATAGCAATAGCACGTATATGTCATTTGCGTATGCCAATCTGTGTGTTAAATGAAATCATAGTAGTACATATTACATAAGCCAAACGATTTATATATATAACTTCGTATTGGTCGATATGCGTAGAGTCGGGTGGATATTAATAAGTAACATGAAATGAGTAGTACACAAAATGTAAATCTCTTGTCTTGAAATTATTTATTATATATACAGATTACTATTTTAGGCATCAAGCTCTCTTCCAGTTCCACATATTAAAAATTTGTAGATATCCCAAAACAACTTCGTCGATAACATTAATCAACAGAAATGAAGAGAGGCCTCGGCTATATCAAATTATATAAATTAAATTATATTACAGCTTTACCTACTGATTTCGCATGCAAGCAATCAACATACAAAATGCTAACATTTATTCTGCACGTAGGCTACTAGGACTCTTTTAAAAGTCAATAGGTACAGTCGACTACAAAGATATGTATTCACTTTTTCACCTTATTACAACGTAGTAAAGTGAAAAACTGTATACATATCTTTGTAGTATACATAAACACAAAGATCTAAATATGGCAGCCAATATCTGGGCTCTTCCACAAGTCAGTAGGTACATTACATGTAAAACACATGTAGAAGTAAATACAACAGCTAATGACTGGGTAAACATTACAATTATAATAATCTTAAAAAACCGAAAATGTATACAATACAATACAAATACTCTTTATTGCACACCTCAGAAACAATACAGTAAGTATACATGACAACTTAGAAGAGGTAAAACAACAGGCGGTCTTATCGCTAAAAAGCGATCTCTTCCAGACAATCTTAGGGTAGCGGAAATTAATAAATTTATACCTTGACAGTATACTGGGTGATTCAGGAGACGTGAGCACCCTGTGAATAACGTGTTAAGATGGTGTTTATGAACAATGTTTCCCATGGAACAAATATGAAAATTGCAAAAATAAAAAAACTGATTTCATACCGACCGGTGCGGAAGTGTTCATAATTTCCAGTCTCGTCTCATAATTATGTAAACACATTTGTAAAGGATCAGTATGGGGGAATGTATACATATTAATGAGCTCGAACTTTACTAGTCGTAAAAAAAGTACGTTTATTCATATTGATCCCATAGGAAACATTGTTCAAAAAGACCGTCTAAACTCTAAATACGTTATTCACAGGGTGCTCACGTCTCCTGAATCACCCAGTATAGTATCCATAGTAAACAACAAAACTTGGAGAGGTAAAAGGTTCCCGATGTCATTATACTAATATAATTAAGTCTCCTCAAGTGTTAAATAGAAAATCTATGAATTAAATCGCATTAAAGGCTCTTAGGATAAAACAGTCTTATAACTAATGTTACAGAATACATAACTAGCATGTATCCAATAAGTCAAATGTATGATTTAACTTTAGTGCCTAAATTATTCCAGATAGCGTTGTATTTTTTTAGTATTTTCCAAATAATCTAATATTTGGTATGATAGTCCTCGAAACATATATCTAAGCAAAGTACTACATTACACTGTTTACATCTATATTTCGAGCGACTCTGTCTGCACCATATGCATCGTGCATTCTTCGACGCCCCTTGGCCGACGAAATGATTCCCCTCCAGTATGGGTCTCTTTTGCTCACCTGGGCCCTGTATAATCGCTTTTGTTTTTACCACAGGATTGCAGGGAACCCGAGATGGTAAATACGCTTTTATAATTTCATCGGCCAAGCGTCGTCGAAATGCCCGATTGGTAATCTTGTTGTGTCGGCTTTTAAATATGGCGAACGCATTGTGGATCGTCACATTTAAAAGCCGACGAAATACTTTTTTGTACCAGGCTTGGTTTTTTGACCTCTCAATGGGATGCGCAGAAAGCAACTGGTCCTTTCTATCCACGCCGCCCATTGCGAGGTTGTAGTCGAGTACTATTTATGGCTTATATTTGTAGCGGCCATACTTCTCCTTTCCACCCACTTCGCCACCGTGGAAAGTAGAAATCATGGCCACTATATTCGTGTCACGCCACAACATAACACTTACATCTTTGGAATACGATTGCACTATTTCCCCCACACGCATTTCCGTTTTTGCAATAGATTTGATTGCTTCGGGAACAAACTCCCGGTTTACCCGCAGTGTCCCGAAGCAATCAGTTTTCTGGTATTTGAGGTAACGCGCTAATAATGGAGAATTATAAAAATTATCCATTACTAAGGTGTACCCCAACCCCAACAATGGTTTAGCAAGAACCTGCACAATTTGTGCAGTTGCGTTCGTCGGAAGTGGCGGCAACGAAGGCGCAGAAGTCGTCGGTCGTCGGTCAGTCGATTCGTCAATATATCGTGTCATCTCTGTCTGTCCGTGTTCGTCCATACTGCCGTCAGTAGTCTTGTCACCTTTTTCCGTACGGTCTGTCGGTTCGTCAATAAGTAATGTCGTCTTTTCCGTACGGTCTGTCGGTTCGTCAATAAGTAATGTCGTCTCTCTCTGTTCGTGTCCGTCTATGCTACCGTCAGTAGTCTTGTCACCTTTTTCCGTACGGTCTGTCGGTTCGTCAATAAGTAATGTCGTCTCTCTCTGTTCGTGTCCGTCTTTGCTACCGTCAGTAGTCTTGTCCTCCTTTCCCGTATACACGAAAAAGCTCCATAAGTAACCCGAGTCGGACTCGCACAGCTCGTAAGTTTTAACGCCAACTTTAGCGGCTTTGGTGGCGATCTGAGCAAACGAGAGCCGACCGTGCCATTTAAGGAGCGATTCGTCGACCGCTATATTTTGCTTCGGAGTATATAGCCTACTGAATTTCTCATTCAGGTGATCCAGTACAGGCTGTATCTTCCGAAGTTTTTTTTGTCCGCATGTCAGTCCGGTCGTGTCAGTCGTGTTGTCTGAAAAATGTAGAAGTCGCTTAAGTAAAGTAAATCTGTTAAACGTCATTAGGAAATATTTAAGGGTGAGATACCCATCTTCCTTGAAGTAGTCAGCTTCTACGCTCAAGGGTGCTAGCCCTTGAAGCATGAGTACTGCAAGGAAAACGAGTATCTCCTCTTTGTCGGTGTTTGTCCGTTTAATGAGTCTAGAGTGCTGTGTCGTAATCTGGTCTATTAGTAAATTGGAGTATTTGTTGGTCTGTCTCACTATGAGGTCTAAAAGTTCGTCGTCAAAAAATTTGCGGAATATGTCAAGTGGAGTCGTGTCGTCGTCAATATTAAATGTAGGTCCAGGTGTAGCTGTAAAGGCTTCTCGCTCTCCTTTAAATGTTGTATGGTCACATGTCCAGTCAAATGTCAAATGGTCTATCGGCAGCAAAGTCGACATAGCTTTGTCTGCCTCTGCGTCTTCGTTTGCCAGCCATTGGCGGGCATCTTCGGGAAGGTTTGCAGGCACAAAAGCGGATTCTTCTGTTATGATGTCGACAGGAGTCTGTTTGTCTTCATTATCAAAGTCATCATCCTCATCGACATCTGATTCTTCTCGTAGTGTTTCGCACCAGCTTTCAAAAATGGCATCGGCCTTTGCGGTCCCATAATCTAAAAATTAAAATGAGGTATGTGACTGTGTACAATAAAAATAGTGATAAATTTTATCACATAAATAAATTATACATCTATCATACCCAATCCAGTAATAACTGTATTATTTTTCGCTTTTATGTTTTTCTTCGTAATATCTGAAATAGAAATTAAAAAAAAAAAAAAAAAAAACTTGTTTGATCTGTACATTTTGTTACCTACTTGTTTTCCTTCAATCAGCATATTGCTTGGCTAAGTAGTATTTTATAATAAATTGTTGAAGTACAACATATGAAATGAAATTAATTTATTACGGAAATGCATACGGAGATTGCATTACAAACTAGTTACAGGCCAAGTGCGTGTCGGACACGCATATAGGAGGGTTCCGTAGCTATAGATATGTAAGTACCTTAGCTTTGCTTAGTAGGTATATTTTATAACGTTTTTCCTTTTCACTCAATAACGGCTTCACCGATCGTCTTCAAAACAATTTTCGTAGAAAGTACTTATAAAGTTTTATTTTTTTAAATTATATAATTTTTTTTAACTTTTATCTCCAAAAGTATGCACTAAATCAAAAAATGGTTTTAGTAACCTTTATATATTTTTTGAAGACCTATGTGCCACATGTCTATTTTATTGCAAAAAATACTTTTTCACTTTTAGTTATATGTATGGACACCCTTCAAAATATTTTTTATTAAAATATTGCTTTAAAACTAAGTAGCGGCTCACAAAATACACCTATGCTCCAAATTTTATCATAATACACCTTATAGTTTTCAAGTAAGATGGCTGTGACATACGGACGGACAGACGGACGGACATGACGAAACTATAAGGTTCGAATCCCGGTACGGGCATTTGTTTGTGTGATGAACACAGATATTTGTTCCTGAGTCATAGATGTTTTCTCTATGTATTTAAGTATTTGTACCCACAACACAAGCCATATTGAGCTTACCGTGGGATTCAGTCAATCTGTGTAAGAATGTGCTATAATATTTATCTATATCTATCTATTTATTTATAAGGGGTCTGTTTAGCCATTTTGGCTACGGAATCCTAATACAAATAGTAGGTCCTGCGGTTTTGGCTCACATCAATCCCATTCCCACATGCCTTTACAACCTCGGATTAATTAAAAAAAAAACACTGTAAAATTTAAGTTTCTTTCGGTTTTCTAGTGTTATCATATAGTGTTATAGTGTTTCGTGGTATAATATTAAGTGCTGAATCTGTCTGTTTTGTCTTGTCCTGTTATGCTTGTTATATTTGCCACGAATAAATTATTTGTATTTGTATTTGTATTTATCAATCACCCTTGAATTAACTTGATGAATGAAATTGGTGAAATATATATTTATACATATGTTATATCTGTAAACATGACAAAAGGAAATATTAATGTGACACTTACTAGGATTTTCATTTTCCTTTGACGTATCAGGTTTTTGGGTTCCGATCGTGGACGTTGGGATGGACGTTTTTATTCCTACAAAATAATCAAAAATTTGAAAAAATCTTTCAGAAATACATATTCAAGGAAACTTGTATATTGGCAATTACTTCGTTTAGAAGTTTCCTTCAATATACAGCCTTTTCGGTTCCTGGGCGTTCCTGGGTGTTGCCTGGACGGCGTGATAGCTGCTTGGTTCCCTAAAACATATTAAAATTGATTAAAAAGGTAATAAGAAATTTACACTAAAGTAATGCATTTACATGTAAAAATCACAACTTACTCAGGTTGCCTGTAGTCCAGTCAACACGTAGTGGTGAGTAACCCGGGACTTCCACGACACTATCCAAGCTTATAATGCTGCAAAAATAAAGTTAAGTTACACACCTATGAAATACATATATTGGGAATCAATTTCCAATAGCACAATAAAAAAATGTTTAAATTACCTAGTTGGAGTATCACACTCTGGCTCAATTTGGTGAGTAGGCGTTGTCACTAATTCTTCTCTGCTGGCTGGGTAATCCTCTCTGTTGGCAAAACAAGTAAACTAAACGTGGTATGCAAATAACATGCATTATGATATCAATAATTATATGTCGGAGAATGAGCAAAATACGCGTTTTATCACGTTTTATTGAAGAAATAGAGAAATATAATTATGTTACACACCTATGAAATACATATTGGGAATAAATTTCCAATAGCACAATAAAAAAAAAATTAAATTACCTAGTTGGAGTATCACACTCTGGTTCGATTTGGTGAGTAGGCGTTGTCGCTAATTCTATTCTGCTGACTGGGTTATCCTCTCTGTTGGCAAAACAAGTAAACTAAACGTAATCTGCAAATGACATGCATTATGATATCAATAATTATACTGGGTGATTCAGGAGACGTGAGCACCCTGTGAATAACGTGTTAAGATGGTGTTTATGAACAATGTTTCCCATGGAACAAATATGAAAATCGCAAAAATAAAAAAAACTGATTTCATACCGGCCGGTGCGGAAGTGTTCATAATTTCCAGTCTCGTCTCATAATTATGTAAACACATTTGCAAAGGATCAGTATGGGGGAATGTATACATATTAATGAACTCGAACTTTACTAGTCGTAAAAAAAGTACGTTTATTCATATTGATCCCATAGGAAACATTGTTCAAAAAGACCGTCTAAACACGTTATTCACAGGGTGCTCACGTCTCCTGAATCACCCAGTATATGTCGGAGAATGAGCAAAATAAGTGTTTTATCACGCTTTATTGAAGAAATAGAGCAAACACTGGTATTAGAGCTTCTTAATGCCTGGCTAGTGTTCGGCTCAGTTCTGTCAAGATGCTATAGATGACACTGCCGTCAAATGGAACAATCAGAAAGAAAACTGAGATGACGGAAGGCGGAAGGCTTTGAATCTATCTGGAACCGAAGGTGGTGGTAGCAGTTCTGGCGTTGCTGATAGATTGAGTCTAATCTAATTGTTAGGTCAAATGAGAAATGAAAGGCTTGTTATGAGTTATGTGCAGTAAACAATGTGAGATGAACATGGCATTCCATTGAAAACCATCCTGAACAACGATTGAGGGTCCTGATTAGGCTTCTTCTATTACTATACGCCCACACGTTTCCCGATATATAAGTACAAAACAAGCAACTTACATTATCTCCCATGGCATTATCTTGCGAACTGGAGGTGTTGCCGGCGACCCAGGCATTAATCGGCAGGTGGTTCTGTTGGGCGATTGTTTCCTAAAACACGATAGTTTTCTTTTGATAGAGTTACAACTACACCAATATGCTACTGACTGTGGTTGCAGATATCTTACCTTATTTGCTTGCGAGGAGGAGCGTCCGGCAACAAAAACCTCTCCAACTGCTTTTCTCTCTTTTTGCCCACATACATGTTCCGGGTCTCCGCTGGTAGTGTATGTAGCCTTTTTTTAGTTTCGGAGAGTCTTTTTAATACTATCGCCTTTTCCTCTTCATATGATCTACAAAAATACAGTTGTATATTTTTAATACCTCTATACATATTTAAACTGATTAACGTTTTTTCTGAGCATAGTTATATCAGAAGCTCATTTTGAAAGTGATAACATCATGATAAAATATTGATTCTTCACTTGCAAAATAAGCTTCTGATGTAACTTTACTCATACTTGAGTAAATAATAAAATTTACCTGTAACTAGGACCCGGAACAGGCGATGGTGGGGTATCACTCCGCTCTTCATCTCTCTCGGGAAATAATTCCCTGGGCTTTGCTACTCCCTTTCCTCGGCCGCGTCCGCTCCCTCGCTCGCGTCCACGTCCACGACCACGAGCTTTGGGTTCTCCCTTCTCACCCAATTTCGATTTCGCTGGTCTGTTTAAATCATGTAAAATAGGCTACGTAAGCACGAAAAAACACACTGCATGTGATGCTGTTCCGCAAACCAAAAGATGTCTAACGTGCAAAAATTTTCACATAACATATATGACCATTATACGTATTAAAGAAATATACGGAAACATGTTTTCACCACCATATATAGGTACAGTGTGCCTCAATCTATGTTTTTAATTGATAAAAACGATTAATTAAATGTTGTTCCCTTCTTTTAAAATAATATGTTGCTTATGAAAAAATACTTTTTTGTCCATTTTTTTGATTCGCATCATAAAAATAGATTTTTTTTTTCACATTCAGTCGGTTCGATTCCCAGAAGAAGAAAGTTATTTTTAGAATATTTTTCAATGAAAGTATTACTCACTTTTAAAAATAACTTAATCTTATATCATATCAGCAACATATTTTATCTACGTTATTTAAAAGGTAGATACTTTTCCTTCACGCGACACAGCACACACTGTATATGACCATGCACCAATAAAAAATATACCAATAACCAGATATTATATAAAATATGTAAAGTATCTCCAAAACACACAATCTCAGTAGTTGAAACATTAGTAGGAAAAGATAATAAGAATGTACCACACGGGCACGCAGACGTTCGCTAAATTGCTTTTGGTAACTAAAGTTACCAGCCGCCCGGCACATACTTACAATGACCGGTACTTGTTTCTTTCGCTAATCCTTTATAAAATATCACAGGTTTTAATAATTTTGTGATTCTAAATGAAACGTAATATTTAAAAGATTAAAAAAAAAAATTATTATTAAAAAAACAAAATACCCGACTGCACACTAAAAAAAGAGTAAAACAAGCCCCACAATAATATTGATCAATCAAATGCTAAAAACTAATTATGTAATACCGTTTAAACAATACCTATATTAAAATACACTACAATATGTGTTCGTAATCGATAGTTAAATAAACAGAAACTTATTTTGAATACAAATTTACTGAATATAATTTATAAATGTTGATGGAAAGCATCGCAGGCGGGGACCAACAGAGGCTTATTTATAGTCATTTCGGTTGTGCACCATTTAGCAGAATTTTCGTTGGTGGCGGTCAAGGTGGTCCCCGCCTGCAATGCTTTCCATCAACATTTATAAATTATATTCAGTAAATTTGTATTCAAAATAAGTTTCTGTTTATTTAACTATCGATTACGAACACATATTGTAGTGTATTTTAATATAGGTATTGTTTAAACGGTATTACATAATTAGTTTTTAGCATTTGATTGATCAATATTATTGTGGGGCTTGTTTTACTCTTTTTTTAGTGTGCAGTCGGGTATTTTGTTTTTTTAATAATAATTTTTTTATTTATAACTTTTTAGCTGTTTTTATTTAACGAAAATGTTGTAGATGTAGAAGACTATGTATATGTAAGTACCATTTTAAATTATTTCGACGACATTTGGCTTTAGATTACGAGTGATGTTACTCCGCAACATAAATTTACCGCCAATCTGGACTGTTGGTAGTGAAGAAGAAAAAGAATTAGGTGAGTCATTACTGCTGAAGATCCCGCAAACGTTTAAGTTCAGTTAAAGAACATTCGTCGTGGGGCCGGTCCAACAGCTTTTTTGGGTCAAGTGTTTTTATTGCTAACCCAGCAAGTGTTTTAACACGGCTTAGGGCTACATAAGCCTGGCCCTTTGCAAACACGTTTGATAGGTCCACGACAGCCCGATCCAAGGTGGTACCTTGCAGTTTGTGTACCGTTACAGCCCAACAAAGTATCAAAGGCAGCATCCGACGTTCAATCTTCCCTTGTCCGCGAAGCGCATCAAAGTCGACAGTGGAGGGCTCTATGCGAACCCCCACACCCAATTCATTGCCCTTAACAGAACGATCGTCGAACTCTACGAATACTGCCTGCGGTAACTCACCTGGTTCTAACTGCTCTCTGCGAAGAGAAGGCCACTCAATTCTTCTTATGATACCCATAGCACCGTTCACCAGACCGTGGTTTACATTGATGTTGCGGCGTAACATCACGCGAGATCCAATTCCAATAGTTAGTGTGCCGAGAATGCCCCCTGTTTTGTTCGGGTCGTCAGAAATGTATTGTTTGCGAGGGCACTGACCGTAGGTTTTAGCTTCTAGGGAGATGTCAACAGCGTTTATTTGGTAGAGCTTTAACGATTTGCCCAACTTTTTAGTCATGGCTGAATTATAAGCATCGACTTGTTTCGTAGTAGGGAAAATTCGAACTGCCTCTCCATCGGCAAATGGACCCTCTAGTGGAATTCTGCGGCTGTCCAGGATCTCAAGTTGGTCCATCGTTAACTCACCAACACGAATATTATTGAGAATGTCCACAAAGGTATTGTCTCCTGCCTGTCTCATATTCTGTGGCAATTCACAAAAGCTGAACAATTGCCACAGATTTGTTTCACCAGTTAAGTTCGACGGCTGTCGGAAGCAGTAAGAACCACCGGTGATTCTGGAAACTGGTGGTAACTGCATGAGATCTCCAAACAAAATTACATTGATACCACCAAAGTTCCCTTGATCCTGTTTTAGTTGCTGGAGGCGAATGTGAATGTTTCGCAGTGTTAAGTAGGGCACCATTGATATTTCATCGATGATGAGCCAATTTATATGCCTCCACTTTTGTCGCTCCCTTTGCAGCCTTTCACCTGTTAGTGGGCGTAATGTTTCATTTCTTCCCTTTTCAATTGGTAGCGCAAAAGTGGAATGCAGTGTAGTTCCACCGATTAGTCTGGCTGCTACTCCAGTTGGTGCAGTAACAATCACGTTTTTACCTATTTCAGTGTTACTCAACCTACGAATTTGTTCAGTCATAACTTTTAAGGTAAATGTTTTTCCGGTACCAGCTCCTCCAGTAACAAAAACTAGTAACGGATCAGAATTTGACACGTCCAATAACTTTTGGGAAATTTTTTGAAACAGTTGTCGTTGACTCATGTTCAACGAAGCTACAAATGTTTCAAACTGATTGTCTGGCGTGCCTATGTCAGTTGGTTCATCTTCGACTTCTTCGATCATAATATTATGACCGCCGTCGTCGAGTATGTGTTCAATAGGCTGAACGTCATTGTTGTCATTTGCGTCATCGTTTTGTTCCTCAACGGTTCCTGCTGCCAAGTTTTCTGCCACAATGCGGCTTATAGCTTGTTGGATCTCAGTTTCCCACCGCATCATAGTTTCGGCGTCAAAACCTTCTTGCAGCGGACGTAGTCGATGCCTTTTGGCCCAGAAAGCTTCTTTTGCAGTATTAAAACCATCCAACAACTCTTCCTCTGCTCGGAACGGATATGAGTCAGGACCAATGAGTAGTAATATGCTTCTGGGTCTGAAGACAGCGTATAATAACGCGTTCGGAGTATAGCTGACGTGTCCGCTTTTTCATCCTACCTACGTTGTCTAATAAGGTAATGTATCGACGACTAGACACGTCCTCATCCTCAGCATCAGAGCATCAGCATCTTGTTCATCCTCCTCTGTATCGTTTCTAGTAGAGACAACCTCGTACCAAATCGCAAACTCACCTAAACTAAGTTGCTCCAGAGAAAGAGTCTGTGAACGTACCTATCAAATACATTTTGTACGGTTCGGAACTTTCTGTGTCAATCCTAAGCATTCGGTATCTTTGTTCAGGCGCGCAAGTGTTTACGAAAACACATTTACGTGAACTATCTCTTAATTTTAAATGACACAATCGAAACGCACATTCGTTGGCAGAGACTTCTCTGTGAGACAAGATTGCGTTTTGGATAGCAAAAACCAGCCGTCTTAAGTTGCTTCCACCGCGGTCTCTTACAGCACTTATAGCTTGCCTTATTGATCTAGAGACCTCTGCAGGTTCAGCTTTTGAGATATACTTTGAGATGTAGTACGCCACACCTAAAGCTGACCCGCAAGGCTGTAGATCAATATTGGCGCGCCACAGTTTTAATAATCTCGAATTGTAGCAGTTTATCATGGTTTCCGAATCTGTTCTTTTTAATATATAAAATCTTCCACCATTTCTCATTGCTTGCTCGTCGTCTAAGATTGTAGTGTTTTCAGACACTGGTCTCGGGAAAGCGAATCTACAAACGTTTCGGTTATTTTTGAAGCATGTTTGAGTGTGTCGATGTGTTTGTAACTGAACGACTAAATCATGCATCTCTGAGTCGTCCTCAGCGTCGGGAACCTCACACGTGACAACACGCTCCAGCAACTGAATACCTTCAGGGGTGTCAAAAGCCGGCATATCAGCACACCATAAAACCATGTGAACGTGAGGGCTACCTCGTAGCTGAAATTCTATGCGCCACCAAAAATCAATAATTTTCTTTCCTAAAATCGGATCCTCTTCTCTTCTCAGCCTAGTAAACAAAGTGTTTAGGCGCAACATAAATTGTCTTGATAACGTGACTGGGTAAGACTCGACAAGGTGCTGCTTTTCAAGGAAGGTCAAATCTTCAAAAGAAAAATTTGGGCGGCCATCGGCAACTAAAAGGGCTTTTAGCATGTCGGGCCAATTTAAATCGTTACAAGAGAGAGTAAGATACCAATGAGGAGGACCTAAATTTTTCACCATGGCAAGAAGATCCGTATACGCTTTGTGCCAGTACGCGGACGTGCCACGTATGTTGCGCATTACCAGGTGCACATTTTGTACAACATCTGTGGGCTCAGCTCCATCCTGACGCAACCGGCCACAGACTGAAACATTTTGTTGAGCCTTGCAAAGTTCTACTAACGAGAGGGCGTAAAATATGTACTCGTTAAATTGGAACCGTTTGTCATTGCTCATCACTCGAGTTTGGTAGTAATCGAGCGGTGTTATTGGAACGGGTCTTTGTTCCCTAAGCCCATTTCGACCATCTGGGAATAACCTTATCCACGCTAGCTCTTCTGCTCTTTGCTCTCTCAAGACGCTGACCGGGGGCACAGTTTTCCGTTTGAGTTCGTAGATAGGTATTGGTCTCTCTTCTACGGTATTAGCGTTCGAAACAACTTCGTTTAGATCTGGAATATTAGTATCAATCGGCATAAGAGCTGTAGTAACAAACGCGTGTTCTTCGTGAACAGGATCACTGCTATTCAGATTGCCGTCGCTAACTATCTGAGTGTCGTGTTGTTCATTCAGTACTGGCGATTCATTTGGGATGACCAAGGGTGTTGCATTTATAGCTGTGATACTATACTGCATATCTCGATGGCCTCTTACCTGTAGTGCAACAGCAAGATGTTGACATAAATCGCCTTGATTTGCAAACTTCATCAACATGGAGGCTCCTCTGTTAGGTGCAACATAACCTTTGGGTCCCCGAGAATGTGAGTCGAATAAGTAATATTCTGGGATCTCGACATCGGGAGACTGATTGCGTTCGACGATTACTTTCATTACCGCCAATGCAATATTTGTTTGACATGTAATAATTCCTTTATCGTGTGTTGTAAAAAAATATTCAATCCCCGAAGACAAATTAGGGAAGTATCCTTCAAGAACGTCAGATGGCGCACTCGAGTTAACAACTCCAACGACAACATCGGGCTGTATATTTAATTCGAATTCTGTAGCGGCCACAGAAACTGCGGGTAATAGCTCTTCAGTATTTAAAAATTGCGGTCTGTTTGCAAGTCGTGACATGCACCTGTTGAAATATGTATTACCAGCTAATAAAATTCGATCCAAGTCAGATGGGGCCCATTCATTTAATGGTTTGGAACTGGAGTAGGCGATAGCCGTGGCGGCATTAGCCGTGCACTGGCGGCCACGGGATTCCTCTTCAAACCGATCACTGCCTTGGTGAAAAGACCCACGCAAGATGTGACGGTCATGTCCCAAAGCCTTGAAGTGATTTTTTGGCTCATTTCTAATGTGATCTGCATTTTCTAATGTGATAACTGCCTCCAGAATACTTGACCGTATCTCTTCATTGGTAATGTTAGTATTAATTTACACATTAGAGTACAAATGATTGTTTCGCAATAGCCACTCTAATGCTTTCTTAATTTTTTCGATGTCTACCGAGTATCGTCGATTGTTTGTCACGTTATCTAAATTTTCAGTGACCACACTTATTCCCGCATTTGCTATATTCAATGGAAGCTGTTCAGGTATCTCTTCAACTTGCTGTGCAAAGAGGATGGCTTGCCCCTTAAATCCCTGTTGTCCGTAACGACCACCCAGACGCACCACTTTTATAAACGGTTTTATCCGAGAAATGAGCCGCAGCTCCATCTCTGATAGACATTCAATTTCAGGCGGAATAGGTGCAACAGTCATGTTGTTCCAAAATGCATTTGACGGGCACTGATTCCTTGACAATTTGTTGGCGCATCTATTGCAACAATCTATGCGGTCTGAAACATTTTGTGGTAGAACAGTAATATTAGCAGTTAAGATACTGCGTGACTGTTTCTTGTATAGAAGCTTATGACATACGTAGCACACCACATCCGCCACTTGAGAAATCGCTTCATTGAATGTGGCATCACTATTTGTAAACAACTGCCGTCGAACACGAGACTGTGACCTCATAGCCGAAAGTCTTTCTAAACGCGAGCCAGGTGATTCGTTGTTACGAGACTGCACAGCATACTCTCGCATCTGCTCGAGTCGAGAAGCGCGGGATGATGGAGACTCATGCTCACGAATTAATTCGGCATGCTCCCGCATCTGGTCGAGTCGGGCAGCGCGAGTTGGTGGAGACTCGTGTTCGCGAACATTTCCCGCATGCTCCCGCATCTGCTCGAGTCGAGCAGCGCGAGATGATGGAGACTCATGTTCACGAACGTTTGTGGCATATTCCCGCATCTGCTGGAGTCGTGTCATACGAGACGACGGGGACTCAGCAGCTCTCTTTTCAGATTTGCTAGCTGCAAGCCTACGCCGCTTTTGTTCCCTATCAACGCTAGACTCACGTGCTTGTAAAGTACGTCTACGGGTACTTTTGTTATTTATAAGCTCTTGACGTGAAGTAGGTGAAAGTTGGCTGTACCATTGGGACATTCTTACTCTTGCTTCTAAAAGCCTTTTTTCGCGTGCCTCAGGAGATTCGGCTTTTAATTTTTTAGCCCGAGCCTGAGCCCTTTTTGTTTTGCGAGATAATCCCATATTGTATGTTTTTATTTCTTAAAATGATCTGATACCTATTGCCGAAAAAATCAGTACTAATGGAGAAGTACTTAATAATAAAAGTATGTTACTTAAACTAACCAAAAATATCTACCTACCTAGTTATTTTATTAATTAATAATTATTATTATATTATTAATTAATATGAAGAATTTAAGAAAGAACCAAAAAAAAGAACGGAAGAACGAGTTAATTAATTAGAAAGAACGAATAAATTTAAAGAGAGAAACACGAAAGAAAAAAAAAAGAACGAGTTATTTATACTTTATAAGTTTCGCGTCAGACGACGAAGTATCGAAAAAATCGCTATTTAGAGACGACCGTCAACGACGTGTGCCCTCATGCGTGTGCCCGCATTCGGGCTGTATACTCGAGCATATCCCCCTCCGCACCGCGCCGCGCGCCGCATGCCAGGCCACGCCCTATCTTTTTGCTTGCTAACGCATGAGTTGCTTTGCGTTGACGCAGAATTAACATGTTCCCGTAGGAATTTTGAGAAAAAACGTATCCTATATTAATTACTCCCGTGATTGAAATGAATCTAATGATACCGCATACATATTTTTTTAAAGGGAAATTTAGAAAAAATATTATTATGTCTTTATCCCGTGGGACTTTTAGGATAAAATGTATCCTATGACACTCCCGTAATCAAGACAAATCTAACGATACCTCATACATCAAAATCCATCAAGCCGTTTAGGCTACAGGTGGTCACAAAGGAAAAGACATACATACATACTTACATACACTCGAAAAACATTACCCTCCTTCTTTGGCAGTCGGGTAATAAAGGTATTCAATTTGAAAAATATCACTTATTCTTAAAAATGTGAGCCATTTAAATCGCAAATCACCGAAAAAATTTCGGTTTATCAACTTTGAAGTGAGATATTTTATTCATAATTCTACACTAAAACTGAAATATACGCTTTATCTGTTAGCTGGATGAATACATAGTTAATCGTTTAGTATAAAATTTAAATAGTAAAAGAGTAATTATAATACTTACGGCATTTTTAAAACACAGAACACTTTTACACAACTTTACTTTTTCACTGCTTTGACAACGACACCGGTTTAAAAATATTTTTATTTTATCATGTTGGCTAATATTTTTTTCCTGTGTTGCCATGTTATTTGTTCATGTTTGAGACATAGTTTAAACCGCTTCCGAACCTCCTCTCGTAGATTAAAAATAAAAAATCGTACAATGTTCGTCTGGTAGCTCTGGCTACCAGAAGCAATTTGTAGGTGTTCAAAGTTGGTAGCTCTAATTACCAGAAGCAATTGAGTGGTTAAGAAATCTGACAATGGAGCCACGATAAAAATAACAGAATTTCACAGAAAATATTAGTAAAAGGTAAGCGTTGAAAATGTATGCACACTACACGATACGGATGAAGAGATTTCTAGAAATAATCTACTGAGTTTGAACTCACCCTCAGAATGTAATTTCTAGACTGCACCAATAATACATTTAAATTTCTACCCTATTGCGGAGATAATTAGAACGTTGTCATTTCAATTTCACGAGCAAGTTCGATCTGCAATTACCATGCGAAATAATAAGGCAACAAACAAGGACAGAACTAGTTAAATATTACTGCTAGATAAGGATGCCTAATCGAGTGAAAGCAAATAAGTAATTCATAATTTTGTCATATATATCAAGCGCTCGGATAGACCTGTGGCGCACAGGTTGGTTTGAAATGCACCTTGCGCATTAAAGCGCGGTGTTTAAAGTATACACATCAGTACAGTAAAGCCAGTAAAGCCCGGCGGCGGCCACTATCGGATCCTTCAATTCCTTTATTCTTCGGAATCGTTCGGCGGCTTCGGCAGCCCTTTGGTCGCTTCGGATGCGGACAGTTGGAGCCTTGGAATTCGAAATGATTTCCGTTAATATGCGCCTGCGTTGACCGTACGTATGCCAAAGGATCCATTACCATGCCGATAGTGGGCGCCGGGCCTAAGTAGGTACATGTTTGTTTTGCCACGTTACTTAGCACCAATTTTTTAAAGTCAATGTGTGCTTTCCTCTAAAGCTTTTTATGCAAGTCCCATGATTTGAGTAGGTCTGCCGTTAATATGTCCATCACAATCACAATGCGCTTCTGTCTGATCACTATCTGAATGCTGATATTGCTGATGTCTCAGAGTACTGAGCAAGTCACAAGTGAACACGACGCTGACGGGAAACAAAATGACGAAGGATGTTATAGCTATTAGTAGACTTTACTAATATCACAGAAATACACTTACAAATACTACGTAGGGCATTTTCGCGAGAAGAGATCCAAAAAAATTTTTTTTAAGGTAGGGAAATTTAATGTTTTTCCTACTCAAAATTACGAGTTCTTTCAATCTAGGAGAAAAAAAGTACAAGAAAAAAATGGTCCCACATTTTTCATACATTTTACATGCTCTCCACTTTGTAACCGCTGTACAAAGTGTTTGAAAAACGGTTACGTAATAGAAACAGAAAGTTGGGGACACTTTTTTTCTTCTAGTAGGATCGAAAGAGCTCGTGATTCTGAGCAGGGAAAAACATAAAATTTACCTGTTTCAGAAAAATAAGTTTTTGGATCTCTTCTCGCGAAAATGCCCCAGTAACCATTATTGTTGTAATTAACACAGTTTTGCAATTTACGGAAATGCTATAGTTATTAGTAGACTTTACTAATATCACAGAAATACACTTACAAATATTAGTAACCATTATTGTTGTAATTAACACAGTTTTGCAATTTACGGAAATGCTACACTGAGAGAAAAATTAACAAAAATACACTTATTACTACAAAAATAAAACTAAATCCGGGGATAAGGAGAGGCAACTAATCGGAACAAATCAATTTTTGTAATTTCTGTTAGTAGGATACACAAATTCTACATTTGTAATATCAGAAACGTAAATTTGTGTTTCCCGCAACAGTTTGTTTTGCTATTCCAACAGGTGCTTTAGCAATTTCGAAGATGATGACGTCATGAGCGAAAACTAATCGTTTTGTAATTCTGAGTGTGCTTTTGCAATATCGAAGGTGATGACGCCCCTAGAACAGAAATGACGCGTAGAACTATTACGCACGAACATGTTCTCGTTGATACTGTGCTAGGAATTCTGGAATATGAATAAAAATGGAAGTTTTGGTTAGCCTATGTTATCATTATCACTAGAATAAAAACCAGCTACAGCTTGAAATTACAGAACAAGACCTGTAATGCTATCACTTCCAATAATAATCAAGGGTTTTTTTTAATTAAATGATAGGTTTTTTTTAATTCAAAACAATGCAATTAAAGACTGAGGTCCTCTATCTAATAGACCTCTATCTAATATAATCTTATGAGTCTTTAAAAAAACCCTTCATTTTAGTGGTAAGGTGCAGTTTATTCAAACCCAAGC
>JALPQI010021044.1:0-20696 GCA_025490895.1 Thaumatotibia leucotreta
GGAATAGTTTTATTTTAAAGTTCCTATTCTATAAGCCCACTATCCATGCCATGATTTTTTCCATGTTTTTAGACACAATATTTTTTCTTCTGAAGCGGTTATCTCCGAAAATATTGATTAAAAAAAATCTTTTGCAACCGTTATTCTTTTTCAAAGACCTATTCAACGATACCTACCCCACACCATAGGTTTTGCAGTGAAATAAAAAAATCATCCCCACTTTACTAATAGTGAAGTTGCCCTAAAAAAAATGATTGATTGATATGTACCTATGTAGGTACCTATATACCTGTACCAAATTGCGTTCCAAAGTTGGAAAGTAATAGTTACGTCAGATTTTGTTAAAAAATATGTTTATATTTTAGCGCTTTTAAATTCGGTAGGTACACTATAAATATTTATATTAGAAGTTTCCTGGAATAACTTAAGTAATTCAGATCAACGAGAGGCCCTAATTTTTGACGCTGTCGACGTGTAAAAATATCATTCCCATTAATTTTTGTAATAAACATTTTGTACATTGGATTAGGTAAACCTATCACAATGAAGAACACTCACATAATTTAAACGCAATATCACATCACCGCATCAAAATAAAATCAATCAATCACTACACACGCGAACGCGTAGAACGGCGCGGTACTAAAACATGCGCCCGCGCAGATTGACCCGCCGGCATCAGCGGCGCGCGCTCGACTGACCCGGGTGCTTATGGGGCTGATCTATCGAACAGTTGCCCCGAATTATGGCTTCCGAGTGCCTTCGATGCGCTCAACCCATTTAATTTCAGCGAGGAGCTGCGGCCCTACCCTACCCGACGTGAATTGGCCATTTGGCACCTAATTCTACTGATACAAATCAAGGCTTGCGTAATTTGAGATCGTACCATTTACTACTAATATTTTTAGGAACTTTAGCAACAGCGGCCCTACCGCGAAAAACGAAATTCGTAAATTGCGAGGATTTGCCTCTCTCACTTTCATGACGAGAAAATCGAAATTTACGAATTTCGATTTTCGCGGTAGCAGGCCAGAGTTGAAATTATCCATAGATAGTTGTGATCGGAACTATGGGTGCAAAACGTTGAATGATTGATTACACTTACAAAGCAAGAAAATACGTATGTATGTATGTAACTAATTATGTATGTAACTAATTATGTTGTATGTGTTGATTTATGTACCTAGGTATATTTTTAGGTCTGGTCTGAAACTGCTCTTTTTCGTCCACATGACAAGTTTTGCTTAAGTTTCGCACTCATGATTGAATTACTGAATATTATTTAGATACACGGCATAAACCTAGGGGTTGACCTTTATCAACTCATCCATATCGAGGCCACTTCAATCACATTAAAATGTAGGTAACAATTGCCCAAGTACCTCACTCTATGGGGCTAATTATTTGTAGAGCCAGATTAAAGGCAGAATCGTGGATCGCGGTAACCTTTGGTTAGTTTCGTTACCGTCCGTCCCGAATCACAACGCTAGCAACTTCACGACCCAGCAATTTATGAAAAAAAAAATGCAAAATACTACCAGACACTGAATATTTATGCGCATGTCACGGCACTTGCATTCCCAGTCCCTAATCAAGACATCTCTTACGCAATTTTCTTATCAAATCCCATTAGGGTCCATTGTGGGCCCATCGTGTGAAATCGTAAACGAAAAGTCACGGACCGGGTAATTGCCAGGTGTTAATAACTAGCACAATGAGGTCTGAAGCGTCTAAATGGATTGTTTTGGACTTTTAGCACTCTCACGCTTCAAATTGGATAAATACCACCTGTGTTGGTTTTTCGTTAGTCTGTTATTAGTTTGTCACGGTCTCAATTAGTTGAGAAGGTGTTCAAAAAATATGGCTTCCGTAGCACTCGTAGCAGAGAGGGTAATTGTTTTCGGTATTTAGGCTGCGTTTCCACCAGAGATGTGCGAGGATGTGTTTTCATAAAAATGACACCTCGCTCGAGTCATTAGTAGGTGGTCATTTGTATGGAAACGCAGCGTCTCTGGTGGAAACGCAGCCTTAGGTGTAGATTGCGAGAAAAATTAGATCTGATGAGATCAGATTAGTAGAGGTCCAAATGGAAAAAATTGTGCGCTGTGAGTTACAGTTTTGTAATTTTTACCAGAGCTAGAGGGTGTAATAATAAATATTTTTAGATGTGGAGGGAAAACCAATTCCCCCCCTGAACGAGGGGGGAGGGGGGTGAATGTGCAAACGGAAGGGTTATGTTTAAAATTTTTTCGTCGAATATTTAGGCCTACTATTCATTGTTTGGTATCATTTTCATATAAAACAGACACGGGGAATTCATTTTTGATAATAAATATGAGGATTTTCATATATAAAAAAATAATTATTGGTATAAAGGTAAAATAATCACCGTTGTTATTTTGATTGTTGCGTTATATAAGTATTACCAAATAAATATATGAAAATAAAAAAAATATTACAAGATAGAATATTTATTGTAGTTTTTAAAAATGTACACTTTTTGGAACTTTCCATGCAAAACTAAGTTGTAAGAAAATTGCACCTGTCGCGTACCTCGAATAAAAAAGGGACGTTGCTTTGACTTATTGTTGACAGAACGTTTCTACTGCGGGAATTTAGCGATTATGCGTAAACAAAATACTCCATAATGTCTGTTAGGGCAACCTGGGTTAACCAAGCAACCCGGGTTAAACGTTTATTTCACACGGAATTTGATAATTGATAAATTTCTTATGAAGTAAGTGACTGACCCGGCACTATACAGAGGATATCCGAGACATCAGCCATGTGATATTAGAAAGGCTCTTGAACAGCTCAAAAATAACAGGGCGTCTGGGGAAGACGGAATTATAGCTGAGCATCTGAAGCCAGGTGGTAAACCAATCCTTATGGCCCTACAGAAGTTGTTCAACTTCGGAAGGGAGAACGCCTTAGGCATGGAACAGAAGAGTGGTGGTACTGTTCTTGAAAAAAGGTGACAACGCCTTATTGAAGAACTAGCGATCCATCTCACTTCTGAGCCGTATTTATAAGATGTTTTCAAGAGTCATTACAAATCGTCTTGCACGCAGGCTTGATGACTTCCAGCCTCCCGAACAAGCCGGTTTCCGAATTGGCGTTTCGTAAATGTTATACAGAAGACCGAGAAATAGGTATAACCTGCCCTTCAGTTTAGCGTTTGTGGACTACGATAAGAGGATTTCCATGACGTACTAATGCGGTTTAATTTAGGTCGAGAGAAAGGGACAAGGCTATACGAGTCGTGTATCACTGCCCCTTTCCCAGAACCTGAACTGAATCGCATTAGTACATGATGGTAACCCCCAAGGCCTTCGATTTGATCGAAACTCTGGGCAGTACTACAATCTCTTTAACGGTACCAAGTAGACTACCGCTATGTCGAATGTTGAGGTGTTTGTCCGAAAGCGCCACTATGTCAATCCGACTCCAAGACCAGAGCTTGAAGCATATTATACTGCAGCGGGGAGTGCACTGGAAGATGTCTTTAAGACTGGACTGGAAAAGGTGAGTATCAACATAAACAGCGAGTACCTCACTCACCTTCGAGTCGCTGATGATACGGTGGTCTTGGCTGATACCTTGGAAGATTTCAGTGCGATGCTCGCTGACCTCAGTAGCGCCTTTGAGCGAGTTCGTCTTATGACATGGATGGAAGACGAAAACTCCCGTTACAATCGGAGACTAAACTCGAAGGTGTAGACGACTATAATAATCCTAGGACAAGCTACCCAGTTTAGGTAGGTCCAACTTTGAGTAAGAGGTCAATCATCGAATCCGACTAGGTTGGGCAGCGTTTGGGAAGCTACGACACATCTTTTCGTCCAATATTCCGCATTTCTTGAAGACAAAAGTATTTGATCAGTGTGGCAACACACACTGATCAAAGATTTAAAAGAGTGATGAATGAGCCTCATAAGAAAGCTTAAAGTCACCCACAGGGCAATGGAGAGGGCTATGGTGGGAGTCTCTCTGCGAGGTCGTATTAGAAATGAGACGATCCGCAGCAGAACCAAAGTATAGCTCCATAGCTCTCCGAATCACTAAACTAAAGTGGCAGTGGGCGGGGCACATTGCACGTAGAACCGATGGCCAATGCGGCGGCCTCGCAGGTGGAAGGCACAGCGTGGGTAGGCCCCCCACAAGATGGACAGTGAAGGTCTCAGGAGTCCGCTGGATGCGAGTGGCGCAGGACCGGTCATTGTGGCAATCTTTGGGGGAGGCCTACGTTCAGCAGTGGACATTTTTCAGCTGATATGGTAATAATGATGATTTATGAAGTAAACGTTTAACAATTGTCAAATTCCATATGAAATAAACTTTTAACGTGGGTGAACTGGGTTAGTTGTTTAGTCCCGGTTAGTGAAAATTACATTTATCGTCTTTGGTAATGAGATCATTACCTAATGACA
The DNA here is from genome assembly GCA_025490895.1 of Thaumatotibia leucotreta. Lineage (NCBI taxonomy): Eukaryota > Metazoa > Arthropoda > Insecta > Lepidoptera > Tortricidae > Thaumatotibia > Thaumatotibia leucotreta. Next base: position 4,431 of record JALPQI010021044.1, read on the forward strand.
CTTGAAAAAATGATTACCCATTCCGATTCATATGATCAGATACTACATATCATACATGCGATCAGATAAACCAGATATATAATATATACACGCGGTATACAATAATCGATAAATGTAAAAATAAAATCTGAACAAATAAAATTCTTAATAATCTTAGGTTATTTAAAAAAAGAAGATCAGAAAATATTCAATTTACTTTCATATACAATTGTAATTTGAACAATACGCAAGTACAAAAATATGTATAATCTATGAGCAGTTGCCGGCACAAGTCTCTTTTTTGAGATTACGCGGAGGTTTTTGTTGGAGGTACGCGTCAGGTAAATTTTTTTTAGTGAATTTTTGAATGAAAGACTACAAAATGTGTATATTTTTAAAAACTGCAATAAATATGTTATTCTACACTATTTTTTTAAATTGGATAAGTATGTTTTTTAATACTTATATGACGCTTAAATTAAAATAAAAACGGTAACTTTTTTACTATTACTCCAAAAAATTTACATTTTTATATGAAATTGCTAATGTTTATAATAACAAATGGATTTTCCAGGTCCGTTTTACACGAAAATGATACCAAACAATGCATAGTAGGCCGTATTAATTAGTAAAAAAATATTAAACGCAACCCTTCCGCATGCACATTCACCCCCCTCCCCCCGCGCTCAGGGGGGGAATTGGTTTTCCCTCCACATCTAAAAACAACTATTTTGAGACCCTCTAGCTCTGGTTAAAATTACAAAACTGTAACTCGCAGCGCACAATTTTTCTCAACTTTGTATGGACCGTGACCCTTACTAGATCTAGTAAAACAAAATGCTCTTTATTTGTATAAATTGACACTAGTGTCCGGTCAAGAGTGAGAATCAATGAGTATGAGTGATGTTTTCTTATCATGAATTGATTACAGTGCCCTCTATTGCAAATTCAACGCAACGGAGAGTTGTCGAATTTGCGGACGATTGTGGTAGACACACATCTTTGAGGAGCTTAAGGTTGTAGTACCTTCGAAACATTAATGTCGATGTCGCTAGTGATTAGTTCCACAATACCATTGACTAAATTCGCTGTGATTCACGGAAGTTCACGTCCGGTGTGATTGGAAGCACGTTATTGGACCGGCAATCCAGAGGAAGCGGGTTCGAATCCCGTGACAACTAGCCTTTCGCAGTTGATTTTTTCTATGGTAAGCGTATGTGTTACATTGTGAGAGTCATATAGGTAGTCGACTTGCAAGTTTTTATTACTGAATGCTGAATGCGCTAGATAGCCTAGGTACATAGTACTCCGTAATACTACGCCATCTTCATTGTCTTCGATCTTCCAATCCGATAATCATCACCAGTTTAAATCAATATACCCTCAATAACTGTAAACAAAACATGTAATAATTGTACGTACGTGAGAAGTACAGGTATTTTAATTAGCAACGCGCGAACATAGATGTACTATTGATACCGAGCAACTATTACAAATTTATTACAATTATCCCTCTATTCGATTTATTAGCACGCGATAGGAACTCTGATAAATCTGTCAACAACTGTGTTAAACTGAACATTATAGGCTCACCGCAAAATAAATACTTAAAACTCTCCAAACACATTTGCCGGCAAATCGACAACACTTGCAACTTGTGGACACTTATGGTCACTTTGGCTCAATTATGGTCACTTATAGTCAGATGTGGTCGAGTTTATTGCTTGCTCGCGTAGGTAATGTGATGCAAACAGTTGCTAACAGTCGTAATCGCGACATTTAACTAAGCAGTATTTTTACAAAATTGGAAAGTGAGCGGTTAGGCAATCCCCGCTACTTTTTACGCTTTTTAGTGAATTTTTAAATAAAGATTATAGTAGATTACGATGAAGTATATCATTAATATCATTAGACGCGTAGGTACGTGCGAGTTACATAGTTTTGCGCGAATCATATAATACTTAATTATATGATATATATTCTATCATATAGGTATACTTACTTAGGCTTTTATGTTTTCTCTACGCAAGAACACACAAGCACTGTAAAAATACTCGTTAATTTTGACATTAAAGTAATTATTACCCCTTAAATGGGCAAATAAAAAAAATGTGTACTAACCTCCTCGCCATTCTTCTCGCTAGAAGTCGATCCAAACCAAAATTATGTGCATGGTGTTGTTTGGTCTTTAAGTATGTGTGGTAATGCCAAATACATGTTATTCAAAATACGTATGTAAAATTACCTATGTTTTACTAGGGTCGCGTTTTATAAAGTTACATTTTACAATTTCGCTGTAATGTTGCCTATTCTCTCTCGAACGCACGCACAGTCGCACATATTGGCTAGAAAGAGAGGCAAACAGCAAAATTGTAAATTGTAACTTTATAAAACGCGACCCTGTGGCCTATACCACAAAACTTTACAAGCATACAATTCTACAAAATTGCATAAATTCCCATACAAAAAGTTGACAATTTTGTAGAATTGTACGCTTGTAAAGTTTTGTGGTATAAGGGCCAGGAGTCACCTCACCTCAGTAGGTGCAAAAAGTTTGGGAAGCATTTCGTATGACATTTTCAAAGGTACGCATTTAATAAAGTTCTTCGATCCTGTCGCATCGCTTTATAAACATACCAACATACAAACTCGAAATTTTTATCAGTTTTATCCCCATTTTTTGCGCTCGTATCTTCATGACTTATGGGCCGTGAAAATCGAAGACAATCGTTTAGGGAACGCACGAGCATATCGCTATGGCGGGAATGTGACCAGTCCTCAGACGGGCCACGGGAATGCCACGGCAGAACTGATGCGAAGAGAAAGGTCTTTTCCACCTTTGAATCGTGAATGCACATAGGCCCTTTTTAAAGTAGAGTAGCTAGAAAAATCCACGTTCGAAAAGAGCGTAACCGCCGTCAATTTTTAAGCGTTTTTAAGTCCTTTTGGAAGGGTGGGACGGAAACGTGCGTGCACGCATTGCGCCTCGTGACACCCCTGCGGCCGAAATATCCGAAATATCCGAAATATTTGAAGTGTTAATAAAGCGATTGTGGTGACAATCTGCGTGAGGCGCGGGAAGAATGTCTGAGGATGAATGATTGAGGTTGATGTATTGTAGGTATATTAAACTTGTATACAGGTACTATACACCGTGGTCTCTAACAACCCGAAAGATTTTAACCAAGCATTTTTGATGTAAAAACAAAGAAAAAATATTAAATGACTTTTGTAATTTTAGGCGAAAAAAAATTTTTCTTTTTTATTTTTGAATGTATTTTAACATAAAAAGTAAATATTGTTCATAAAACTAGAACTTATAATGAGTGTTAAGGGTTTTTTTTTACAAAAACCTCATTTTTTAAAGGTTATATTTCTCACTTTTTGACATCGATTAATGAGGTGATTTTTTTTTAATTGGTAATAACTCTGAAACTAGGCGATATCCAGAAAAGTTTATTCGACATTATAGTTTCTAAATGTGGTCAGGAATACACTGTTAAAATCTTTCGGGTTATAAGAGACCACGCGGTGTACTACAACTTGTATACATAGTTACATACAACTATAAGACTGAAATCATTATAGAGCTCTTCCTGAAATCATGTGATTACAAAGGTTGACTACTTACTAATAGGACAGGACAGGACTTAGGTACTTATATACTTACGTCTAATCATTAGCTAGGTATAAAACTAGTATCAATGCGTATATTTTTACACTATAACTAATTTAGCACAAAAATGTTATATGACCTAAACACGAATCAATTTAGAATATCAGAGATAAGTACTATATATTCATTAATTCGCAAACGTTGCGAATACGACTAATATTCGGTTTAATATTTGCATAAAAAATTCCTCCGTGACAATACTTGCCCATGCCGAGCTTGAGCTTGGTGATCATCATCATCATATCTGCCATAGACGTCCACTGCTGGACATAGGCCTCTCCTGAGGATTGCACATGCAATGAGCTTGATGATCAACGGATCATTAATAAGAGTTATTATTATTTTATTATTATTATCCTTTATTTGTCTCTCTTTTTAAGTTAGGTTTTTTATAAAATCATTTTTTAAATATTTTTTTAATGTAATAAATTCTTTAATGCATGTTATTTTAATAAGATGTATTGTTATACTGTTTTGAAAAAAATAGTCCACCTGAGTTTCTTACTGGTTCTTCTCAGGAACGGTGTAGGGTTAGAACCAGTAGTAGATTTTTTTCTCTCTTGATAGTGTCAGGCGATCCGAAAATGCTTATTATAAGCTTACTTGAAAAAAGAATAGTTTGACTTTGACTTTTGATCATATTTGACCTATTTTACTCTCGCTCTACCTACCCATTATTTATAAGTACTTACATTAGTGATATCTGCTGATTGTACCTACATTTTTTAATTGTGTTTCTAGAAAAACCTTTCGATATTTTGCTTCCAACGCATCTTTAAAATATTAAGACAAATTTTTGTACAATTTGACCTTTGAACATCAATTAGTGTAAGCTTATTATTAGGCAGATGATTATCAGATAGCTATTATATTGGTCCACCTACTATTCGAAACGACACGCCCATAAGAATTAGAAATACATAGCATTAAGTTTTATGTGGGAAGCTTTTTTGGACGTGAGGAGGATAAACTATGAGTGTTAAACATGCTTTTTGGTATAAGGCGTATCTTAGGTAGGTGAACCTAAATACTTAGGTACCTAATACTTACCAGAAAACCCTAAAAAATCTATGATCCACACCATACTTTTCATACATCATGGTCACGTGACTTTCCGTTCAAATCTGTCATTTCATTCTCATACATGTATTACTTATCGCTTATGTTTTGATTATGACGCTCATCGCGTATACGATTGCAGAATGGCTTGGCTTTACCGAGTATACCGTACCGCCCGTACCGACCATAAAACTTAAATTAAAATCTGAATGATTACGATCTAAGTAAAATACCGATTAATGTTTAACAGTGATATACTGATCATACCTGGGGGGCTACCTTGATCTTTGAAATGCGATTCAGTTTAAGGTGCGTTTAAACCTAAAGAGCATTCGCTGTTCTAGCGCCCGTTCGACGAAATCAACCAATCACGTTTTGTGTATCGATCGAATTTCGTAGAGTGGGAGGTTAGAACAGCGAATGCTCTTTTAGTTTGCACGCACCTTCAGGTTCTGCTTTTTGACAGTTATTCTATGGAACTGACACATCGCGATTAAGATTAGGTCCTAAACTGAATCGCATTAGTAGATCGTGGTAGCCCCCCGAACAATATACGTTCGACTGTAGGTAGGTATTAGTACCTAGACAGATCACTAGATCGTGAACAGTTACGGAAACTATCACAATTGCGAAACCCCAAACACCACAATTACACAAAATAGAAGCGTAGCGTACCACGAATGTTTACAAGTGAGGGCAGCTAATAAGCCGCTCGCTCTGAAATTAAGGGTAGTTCAGGCAACTGATAATTGCGTGAGAACCTGCGCGGGCGCAGCGCCGACAGCACAAAACTTTTATAAAATTGATTTTTGACCGACTAGCGGCTGATGAATTCGCTAAGTCCACAAGTTAGTATGTCCTTTGTGTTCAATTTAGAACGGGGGCGCTAGAACAGCGAATGCTCTTTTGGTTTAAACGCACCTTACAGTGTGAAACGTAAGTCGTGAACAGTAATATGTTTTTCTACCTAACTAATAATTAAATGCCCCACAAGTTTTTTTTTTCATCACAAGTCCAATCGTTTATTCAAATAACATTCAATAATTTAAAATGAGTAATAAGTAATTAGTGAAAATAAAAATATCGAGTTCTAGAAAGAGAGTAAATCAATGTGGAGAAGGGCGGCACCCCACAAGTTACCAAGCCATCTCACCGCCCTATAGTAGCAGAAAAAGTATCAAAATCCTAATTTTTCGCGATTTTAGTCAATTGAATTAAATTATTATTATCAGTTGCTTCTAGAGTTAGAAAAACGTTATTATTAATTTATTAGGTGCCGTTTAAGACTTATATTTCACCCTGTACTGGCCAGTGGTCTTCTAGTGACCTTGTTTGACCAGAGAAAGTGAGAAATTAGTTGGCAGTGTGCAGCGCTTTCCTTGCTCATTTTTCACACGAATAAGCCGTCGAGATGTGGCGATAGGCGTAGAATGATACAAATTGTGTTCGCCACAATGTAACCATCAGTGATTGTAAATAGGCGGGACCGTGGGTAGTAGCAATAATGGCAGGGTTACATAGACAAACATACCTATATTTAGGGCGCTTTCATTTCGTTTTTAACCTGGCCCCAATTTTACCACATTGACAAGTGCTACAATTGTAAATTTACGGTTTCTCTAATCTAGGGCGTCTATAGGCTACAGTTACCTACCGCTTACTATCGGAAGGGCAGTGCGTTTATTTACCACCAACATAAAATGTAGTGCAGGAATTTAAATAAATCAGCAATAAATAACTACTTTTTGCGAAGCAAAATTACAATTGTCACAAACAACACGACAATTGTAGCGAAATGCCGACATAAGCTGAACCTCATGTCAACATTTAATGAAAATTGTACCTCCTAAACCTTGCGACAATTGTCACGGGTCTCGGAAAATAAAAAGTAGTTTATTAACGAAATAATAACGTTATTAGTAATAATTTTATGTTGGTGGGAAACAAGCACATGGACTGTCCGATAGTAAGCGATAGCCGTAGCCTACGGAGGCCCGTGACGTCAGTAGCAGTGATATTTTACAATTGTCACACTTGTAATTATGGTGAAATACCTAGGCCACTGATGATAATACCTTCTGTGTGTGTATGTGTACTGTATCTAGAAAATATCATTTTACATAGATTTCACGCTTGGATTTGGGATGAAATAAATCAAAATATTATTTAGATTTCCTTGCACCACTATTAAAAAAAACACAACATTCGATGAAAGTCGCTCGAGAATTGTGACCTCTCGACAAGCAAGACAGACATAAGAACATTTATGTAAGAATGAAGTGCCAAGCTAAACCGTATTGCTTCGATGAAATAGAAAAAAGAGAAAGATAGTTTAGATTATCCGTACAAAATCAAAATACAACTGGAAGATTTTTGCCGACGCTACTTCAGCACGGCACGCAGCAATCGGCGAAAAGGCGAAATTGCCGCATTACGATCCCAGCCGATGCATCACATGCACGAACACATTCCCTCCCTGCTGGCCTGTTCTCCACACGACCGATAGCTTAAACATATTTATTTATCTAATCTTAGACACAAAAAACTAAAGTCAATCATTAATATTTTCTTCGGTTACCGCGAGGATTACTCATGAAATAAAACTATGAAAACGGATAAACTCGCGTATATTAACTAATTTTAACTTCATTCCGACGTTTCGAACACTTTACAGGGTTCGTGGTCTGCGGATGACTGACAATGCGGATGGCAGACCACGAACCCTGTAAAGTGTTCGAAACGTCGGAATGAAGTTAAAATTAGTTAATATACGCGAGTTTATCCGTTTTCATAGTTTTATTTCATCAATCATTAATATTTAATAGGTACCTATATTATTTATAAGAGAGGAGCTAGACGTAGAATATGCAGTCAAACCGTAAAAACTGTTTTGTAGGACGTATTTGGTATTTATGAGCTGTACCTATATAATATATGAGAATAAAAAAAATGGTGTGAAAGACTCCGAAGAATTCAGAATTTTGTCTATGCTGGCGTCGGTAAAAAAACCTATACACGTACTCATATGTACCTACTGTAGAATTGTAATGTTCTCCGGACCTATCTCCAGGCACTTGCCCACCCCCTTTGACACTGAAACCTAGCTGATGTTTTTTAACGATTGAAAAAATAGATTTCAGTATAAAGACTATTATAATAAGTCAATCCCCCCTGGACGAAATCCTGGATCTGCATGTCCGCGCCTGCCTATCTCTTTTAATAACGACTACGTACGGGATGAAATTGATCATCTTAAATCGAATGAATCATCTTAAATTTTATAATGCCTCTAATTGTCCACCTACATACATATCTGCACATATAGGGGATTCGTACAGCAGGAGCATTCGTACAGTCGCTATCCGACACGCGAACATGTTCATATTTTTATGTATAACGGCTACTGATATGCATAACTCACCACCGAGAAGGGAAGAAAATATGGCAGCTAGTTTCTTAAAAAAATTTAAAACGTGTTTTTGACACCTCAAAGTAATTACAAGAGTCATTTTTAAATAAAGCTTTGCTCAGATACAAACGTAATTAAATACACTTATTACACTTCATTAAGCAAATTTTTGAACTACATATGGAATGGTTTATTTTATGATAAGGATTCCGGTTATTTTTATTTTTTTTATCAACTTTTTTATTTTTGGTTGGGGTACTTTCGTACAGCCAAGAATGTATGAAAATCCTTACTGTACGAATGTGCCCCAATATTTTTGTTTAGTGATAATATTGTTATTTCCAAATGAAGTCGTCGATATATGTAATAAATATTTGTAAATAAATACAGACAGTTGAGAACAAAACTAATACCGTGGTAATAAATACTATGTACGCATGGGGCGCTTTCGTACAATTTTCATTTTTTGGGAAAAACTATCTTACGTTCTTACTTTACTTTGTATTAGCTCTAAGCTGAACTTTTATGAAAACCAGATAATATAGCCACCTAGCAACATTGATTTCATTTAAAAATTGCTCGTACTTTTTTTCTACGAGGCATACGTCTTACTCTACGGTGTACGTCACTTCTCACTTTCCCCTACCTGGTACTAATACTCGTAGATAGGTAATAATATCAGATATTTTCACATAAACCGTAAAAGCCCGAATCGGATCACAAATCATACATTCGTTTGTATTGACATCCTAGTTCGGTCGAACGCAGAACAACCCGTAACCCAAGCTTACAATATGTATATAGATATTATAGACGGACATACACGAATTATAATAATTACTCGCGCTGATATATGGACCATCAACTTCGTTGCGTAACACCCATCATGTGAATTAATACCAATTACTTCCATGTCTACATGGTAGATCAAAGAAGGTAGAATTCCAGAAAATTTGTAATATGGCTTAGGCATGAGTACTATGAGTAGGCTAAGGCAACATTGTATACGTCGGCAACATTTAATAGAGAGAAGAGTGGAGTGTAGACGATTGCGATAGAGCTGCCTTTAGGTGTTTCTAACACCCCTAATTGGGTATGTCAAGTTTTTTGAAGTGGTGTAAATTATATTTTATTTGGATGATAGGCTTCCTAAGGATCACGAAAAACCAGCTATTTTATTTTTATAACTATTAATTTATTATTAATATTATTTTAATATTTTTAATTTATGGCTCACAAGCTAAACGACTTTTGCGCTGCTGAAAATTAAAAAAAACACATGATGGTTGTCAAATATGTCACTGTCAAAAATAACTACGTCTTTCAACGGTTTTGTTTATTTTATTTTGATGTTTGTATATTAATAACTATGTAGGTATATCCTACTCCGATTAGTTATTCGTCCTGCGATTATTACCGAAACGGAAGGCGGAGTAGTAACAACATTGATTACGCTAGACTAAGAATTGTACCGAGGAGAAGTTTCATAAGTAGCGAAAGTTCTATAGAGAATGTTCTCGACAGTTTAAATTTTACAAGGAATCTAATTATGCCAAAACTGTTGTATATACATGCCTTTTAAGGTATAATATATGGCTTGTTTACTCAATTGTGAAATACAATATTCTTCTTTAGGTCCATTTAGACCAAACGAGCATTCGCTCATTCTATCCCCCACTCTACGAAATCAACGAATTTCGACGAATCACGTTTTGTGTAACGAATGAATTTCGTAGAGTGGGGGATAGAATGAGCGAATGCTCGTTTGATCTAAATCACCTTTAACATTTTTTCATTAGTTCTCATGGAAACGTTCTCAATGAGAAGTTATTCTTAAATTCCCATGAAAGTTCCCGGAAATTTCCTAGTATGTTCCCGCAATTTTGAGAATGTTCTGCAACTTGTACATTGCTACAGTTCGAATACTAAATAAGGTGTAGCTACACAAAAATGTTCAAAAATATGTCCCAGTGCACTCTAACTCTGTGTACCTAATAAGAACGTCGTAACATATTTATGAGCGGATTCTTTTGATATTTATTTTTGCACTTGACTGGCTAGATAGTGTATCTCTTAAAGTAATCTATGGAAACAATACTTGCCGCGACGACAATGACGAAATAAAAACGCAGTAAAAACGCCGAACTTTCGCTCTCCTACGGCTCCTACAAATAAACGTGATACCTAATTTCCGGCGGCCCCAACCGAAGATGACCGTAATATAAACAAATGAAAGCGAAATGCGATGTCAGTGGAGCGATTGTCACGAGTCGAATAGCTAATGACAGTAATGATGGACATCAGCCGATTCGTTACGGCCCTGAACTCCTATTTACCATGAGTTTCCACACTGACGTACGGTCGAGGAATTTAATTTCCTACCCATTTCGTACCTTGTCATAGTAGCTATAATATGACAGTCCTAGCAGCTTTCATATTGATTGTCACTGTGACAAGGTACGAAATGGGTAGGAAATTAAATTCCTCGACTGTACCTACGTATTCATAATTTATATCTTTTTTTGAAGCAGAAATACTTAAATCGTGTATCCAAATTGCTGTTTTCTAGCATAAATTGTTGCAAGAGTCTTCACGTTTTCTTATTCGGAATCCAATGTCGGATGAGACTGCAGATGGATACTTCTTCTTAAAATTGCTCAAAATAAAGGCTTAGACTAGGACTCGATTGCATGGGGAGCAGCAATAAGAAACTGCCTTTATTTTGAGCCATGCTTGCAGAAATGCACCTATGTTATGATGTGTTCGTTTCTAGAAATTGTGACATAGTGGGGCGATAGGACGAAAATATAAGCATAAACTACCAAGTCTACTTCTAAAACAAGTAAACAGTATACGTCTCGCACATTGGCATGAAAGGGGCGTTAGAAAGAGAGGTTAGCTTTACCTGCAATGTGTAGTACCATAAAGGTCTTCGCACACTATAACAACTCCAAGCCAACGCGGCAGCAACTCGACTCACACTCTCGTCAACTAGTTGATCCACCCAATGGTCACTAGTGGACAACGCGGCGTCAACGAGTGGGCAATGAAAATGGTTGCTCGATACACGTCACTCACGTCAGTCGCAAACGCATAGTCGTTGCGTGGACAACGTGTGGTCGTTGCGTGACAAACGAGTCGGGGTTGACCTTTAGTGTACGATGCGTAGGCCACTCGTCGTACACTACTTTAATATCATTTTTTGAAATTAAAGCTTGAACATATGACACAGAGTTTAAATTTCAATGATTGGACTTGAGTCGAGTGGGTGTGAAGTTGATATAGTGTGCGAAGACCTTAAGCGAGTTTAAAGTCGATAGCGATTGGACTAATACCACTTTGAACCCATGGTAATAGTAGCGCATTTATGTGGCGAGAACAGCGAAAGTGTGGTGAATGTCCAGAATGGAGACTGATGCAAGGGCGAAATGAGATGGAATGCGTATATTTGTCATAGGTCACCTTCACTGCAAAACGGAGCATTAAAAACACTGCCCAACTAAGCTCTAAGCGACAATGTACTCGTAGGTATACAGGGTATCCGAAGTAGTAGTGATATAAATAAATATGTACAATACATTACAATACAATACAATAGTATTTTATGCAATAGTGGCATTATAAGGGGTCTAAAAATGCGAGCGGCGTGAGTTGCGATACGAGCCCGAAGGGCGAGTATCGCAATTGAAGACGTCGCGAGCATTTTTTGAACTAATAATACAACATTGCATACTATACTTTTTCTACGACTAAGTGGCATAGCATACACAGAACAAATAAAATATCATACATTACTGAACGCCACACATCTATTCCAGTTGTCACCAATAAACACCTAGTATGTATATAAAATAAACAAACTAAAATAATATTGTTAGCTCATACATACCTGCACTCCCAAAAGGAGCAGGCAGAACATTAGAAATTAATAATAATAATGAAACGAATCACATTTTTTAGGCACTGCACATTGGCACAAACTATATGCGAATCGACTTAAATCAAACCTATACAGAACTGGGGGCCCTCCACGAACTTCGAAATTCGCAAAAGTCGAGCATCCATTTCTGTCACTCTAATAATAATCTTGTTGAAGTGACAGAGACAAATGATCGAAACTCAATTTCGAAGTTCGCGGTAGGACTTTCAACTGCTAGCGGAAAGCGGGAAGGTTTTTTTTTAATGCAGCTGTCATTGTCTATGGATATGTTTGCTTTTAAAACCGCGCTTAGTTGCCAGAGGTAAAAATAAGTTATTTTGCATAATATGAAGTTTGTAATTGGTACAAAAATATATTATATCACATTAATAATTTAAAAAACAAAACCCTTCTTTTAAAATTCTATTTTAACCTTATATTATTTTAATTTATAATTATTGTAATAAATAATCTGGTACTAATGTTGGTAGCAGTGTAAAAATTCGAAGATCGGAACAAATTCAATATGGCGTCTATCATAGGTGTGATGTGGCAGTCTGTGGTAGCACGCAGTGCGTTTTTGAGTCTGTTTGGAAAGTGACGACCTCTGGCAGCGAGAGACGCCCATATATCTCGCGTGCCTTCTCTTATCGAACAACGCTGCGACATTACGATACCGGCTGAGAGTGCGTTTTTGAGAAATAGACTATAGACTTTTGACAGATGTAATTATGTATATATTTACAATAGTGTGCGTAGCTATGTAACTAGCAAAAAAAAAGGTCAGGAGTAGAAAAAACTCTTTATTGCACACCTCACACGTAATAAAGAACAAAAGTTCACAAAACAAAAGAAATACAAAAAACGGAGGTCACAAAACCGATCCCGCTTACCGCTAAAAAGCGATCTCTTCCAGACAACCTTTGGGTAGATGAGACACGATTACAATTTTTAACGAGAATTACGCACTAAATATCAATAAAAACTCGGTTTTAATGTTAATATTAAACTTAACTATTACAATAAACTGTATAAGCGATAATATTATATAAAATCGCCGACCTGGCTGAAATAAGGTTTTATAATGTCTAATTGGCTGTCCCTTTTTAAACGGTTTTTATTTTCTCTTCATTGAATTAGGGACTTTTAATCTAACGATTACGTCAGTCCCATCGTACCTTAATCTTAATATAATTAGGTACATTATCTATATATATAAACGGCACTGTCCTGACTGACTGACTGACTGACTGACTGACTTAAATCAACGCACAGCCCAAACCGCTGGTCCTAGAGAGTTCAAACTTGGCATGTAGATTCTTTATAATGTCTAGAGGCGCACTAAGAACGGATTTTTGAAAATTCATCCCTTAAAAGGGTTAAATGGGGGGTTAAAGTTTGTATGGGGAAACAAGATTAGTTGGGCTATTTGATTCGAAACTTCACAGGAATGTTTTTAATAATAAATAAGTAAACATGTGTTTCAGTTTTTTTGAAAATGCGTTCCCTATGGGGGTTAAATGGAGGGTTAAAGTTTGTATGGGGAAATAAGATTAGTTGGGCTATTTTATTCGAAACTTCACAGTAATGTTTTTAACAATAAATAAGTAAACACGTGTTTCAGGTTTTTTGAAAATTCATTGCCTATGGGGGTTAAATGGGGGGTTAAAGTTTGTATAGGGAAACAAGATTAGTTGGGCTATATTACTCGAAACTTCACAGGAATGTTTTTAATAATAAATAAGTAAACACACGTTTCAGGTTTTTTGAAAGTTCATTCCCTATGGGGGTTAAATGGAAGGTTAAAGTTTGTAAGGAGGAACCAGATTCGTTGGGCTATTTAATTCAAAACTTCATAGACAAGATTAGTTGGACTAATTTATCCGAAACTTCGCAGGAGTATTCTGTAAATTAAATGAGCAAAGACGTGTTTCAGGGTTTTCTTTTTAATGCAACCCTTGAAAGAGGTAAAAATGGTAACTAAGTGAAAAAATCAGGATAGCTATCGTTTTTATGATTTATCGGGTAGCAGATGACGAAAACATTAACCATTTTAAAATGTAACGTAGAAGACGTTAAATACTATGTACCCTGTTATGGCATGATGGGGTAGATTTCGAAAAATATAAATAAAGGTTAATTATTTATGTCCGCATAATTAATAGGAGAGGCCTACGTCCTGCAGTGGACTATCATAGGCTGAGCATGCATGCATTTATGTCCACTTCTGGTTCTAGAGATTCCAAATTTATCACGTAGGTTAAGGGTTTAGGTATAGTTTAAATAAATGTAAGTCAAAATCCACACCCTAAGGGGTGCAATGACGGGGGTCCTGAGTTTGTATGGGAAAACTTGACGATTTAAACTATTTTATCCGAAACTTTACAGGAGTATTCCTAAACATAAAAGGATAAAGACAAAGTCAAAGGGGTGAAAAGGTTAAACAGTAAAAAAACAACATGCATATCGTTTCTATGGTTTATCGAGTCACTGTGATGTGGGTCCCGATTGACTGACTCATCGCCGGTTTAAATATTTTGGCTTGACTATTCTAGCATAAGACAAAAGGACGAAGCCGGTTGCGGATTACATTATTGTTTTGTAGGAGTGTGAATATCTGAGCGTTTTAATTTAACCGCCAAATTTTGGTGGCATCATTTTTGACAAAGTTTCTAAACGTTTCAATGTTATACTTCGCCATTTGTATAAGGTACCGTGCCTCCTTAAAATGACAAAATAGCACATTGTAACGAATAGAAACTTCGACAAAAATAATGCCACCAAAATTAGGCGGTTGAAATGTTTAGATATTCACCCAGGAAATGACGATGCCTGCGTTGCTAATTTTAATTCGTGTAGTTCATTTGCAATTAAGTATTTAATCATGTCATACTAATATGTTGTTCAATGAAACAGACTTCAGACAGAATGTAATAAATAATAAAGTAAGATTATACAATACAATACTCTTTATTGCACACCATAAAAACAATAGAATAACAGATATACAGTGTTACAAGTACAGGTATTACAATGGGCGGTCTTATCGCTAAAAAGCGATCTCTTCCAGACAACCTTAAGGTAGCGGAATAAAAACAGTTTAAACATAGTGTAGGTGGTGCTAAAACAAAAGACAAGTAACGAAACAAAATAATTAAAGTATACTACTAAACTTACATACATAA
Organism: Thaumatotibia leucotreta; assembly: GCA_025490895.1. Taxonomy (NCBI): domain Eukaryota; kingdom Metazoa; phylum Arthropoda; class Insecta; order Lepidoptera; family Tortricidae; genus Thaumatotibia; species Thaumatotibia leucotreta. The sequence goes on from JALPQI010021044.1 coordinate 19,658, forward strand.
GTTAATAAAATAAACATAAATATACATTTACATACATACATAATACAGTACAAATACACTCAAATAGAAGCAATGAAAATGTTAGCCACGGAAAAATAAAACAAGTTATTATACGATAGACAGTCATGGTATACTCAAAAAGTGGTTCTTAAGGTGCGCTTTGAATATAGCAAGAGATTGAGCTCGCCTAATATCAACGGGTAAAGAATTCCAGAGTCGAATAGCCCGAAAGGTGAAGGAATTGTTATAAAATTTAGACGAAGAAGAAGGGACATTAAGAAGGTAATTTTGGGAAGCTCTGGCTGATCTCAAATAACTAAAACAGTCTTTGAGGTAACGGGGAGTAGCAGGGTGAAATAAAATATTGTATAAAAGAGATAGAACATGAGAGTTACGGCGGAGACGAATAGGAAGCCACTTGAGCTGAGCGCGAAAATCGGAAACGTGATCATACTTGCGTAACCCAAATATGAATCTTATACACAAATTTTGAATACGCTCAAGTAGGGCCTGCAGTACCGGGGCCGGTACTGAGATTTTCACTTCCCGGTACCGAGCGGTACCAGTACCGGGACTCCCGGTTCTGTCCGGTTCTTCCATCGGCGTATGACTTGACTTTATTACTAAATTGATTGTTGAACAAAGAAATATAAATAAACCGTAATGCAGCGCTTAATGTATTAAATGTGACGTTTTCAAATTCGCGTACAGTCAAGTGCAAAAATAAGTATCGAAAGAATCCGTTCATAAATATGTTACGACGTTCTTATTACACAGAATTTGAGTGCACTGGGACATATTTTTGAACGTTTTTGTATACCCCTTATTTTGTCTTTGACTGTACCATTGGACGAGATTTGCTCGTATTTTTATACGAATTAGAGCGTCCTTGTGCTTAAGTGACAATGTTGTACCTTTATGAAAATGTCACAAAACTCACAAACTATATATCGTCCATTAAAGACAGAAGTAGAAAACAAGTAAAAAACCATGAAAAAATATTTTATTGCAAAAACGACATTAAAACACTAATGTTTAA
>JALPQI010021045.1:0-13170 GCA_025490895.1 Thaumatotibia leucotreta
CTCGCCACTGCGTCAGCTTGCCCATGACTCGGTCATTACTGCTAGCTGGCTATGCAAATCAAATGTACCTACACTTAAGATAACAGCTTACAGCTGCTTAACAGAAGAGTCTCCGTAGCCTAGTTGGTAGTGGCTATGGAGGTGGAGATTCCGGGTTCGAATCCCGGCGAGGGCATTATTTGTGTATTTGTTTATCACAAATATTTGTACCTTGGTCATGGCTGTAATGTATTTAAGTATGTATATCTATATACCTATCTGTTACATTTATATACAAGGTGATGCCCACGAGGAAAGGGAAAAAATCTAACAGCATATTCCTGAGACTAAAAGAAGTAAAAAATGTTAATTATGAGTTTTGGTCAAATCTGCAAAAAAAAGTTTTTTTTTGTTTTTTTTTTTTGATGTTTTGAATGCCTTAATACACAAAAAAAGGATTTTATTAATCAAACTATCGCAAAAGAATGCAATTTAAAGTTTTTTTTACATTTGCCAGGAAATTAAAAATATTTTTGTTCATTTGAATTCTGTCAATTAAGTGTGACAAGACTAAGACAACATGGTGACAAAATCGTTTCCAAAATGCGTTTATCAAAGCGTAACGGTCTAAAACGGATTTAATAAAAAAATCAATTTTTCTCTTAAAATAGACTGAATCCAGAAAACTTCATATGACATTTTTAACTTCAAATTTGTGTCTGCAATTTTGCGGGCACCCTGTATATCGTCGCCTGGTACCCACATCACAAGCCTTAATGAGCTTGACTAGGTTGATTCGTGTATTGATGTCCCAAGATATTTATTTCTTTATTTAACTTTTTGGAATCTAGGCTAAGACGAAAACCAATAGGCCAAAAATAAGAGTTGGCCACCAGAAATCAATTATGGACATGGAATATCCTGCCTTAGGCACTGGTGGCACCGTTAGCGAGTAATGGCCAAACCACGACGGAAGAATGTGCGGCATGCAGCGCGAGCGAGTTGTAGCGAATGTAAATGTCATATTAAATGACACACCGTCTGCGTGGCGTGCACGGGCGCCTGACGTTCAAGCGGTATGCTATCTACTATGACATTTATGAGACTACAACACGCACGTCAAGCCTTCATAGTTCATAGTTACTCGCTACTTGGTTTTAATTGAGTTTAATAATAGTTATAAGAATAATGGCCTGATTTGCTTTCATTAAGATTTTATTATATGATTTATAGGCAAAGCATTATGAAATGACGTTCCACACTATACGCTATATCTGTATTTCCCTTTCTAGGTATTATAATGGCGGACTGTTGCAAAATGAAATAAACAAGTGCTTAGTACAAGAATAAATACATGCCAATTGAAATAAAATGTTTATGAGTAAAGTATGTAGTGGAATATAAATAGCTGTATATTTCCTTGTTAAGTCACGTTAAGGGTTGCCAGAACTTAGCACTAAAAGAGTTGGAATTGGCGTTACAAATAGTATGAATACAAAACATTCGCAAATGAAATATGTAGATTAGATACGTCAAAGATATCATTTTGGTTTAGGTGCCAAAAATGTATTTACACGACCTTAATGTCAAGGCAATAAAGGTGTGTGTGTTGTGTTAGATGCTAAAAATATATTTTTAGCATCTAAACCGTAACGATATCTTTGACATCGACTGAACATTACTTACCCCCTACCCCTATTATACTCGTATTACTGACAAAAACCGCCAAGGTGTCATTGGCTAGATGCAAGTTGAATACGAGTTGTAAAGTCGCAATCGCGTTTGGTACATACAATACTAAGTGAATTTTGTATAAAGATAGGTACGTAAAATTTTGGTCGGATAAATAGATCATCAGATAACTGGACACCAGGGTTGCGTTTTATAAAGTTAAAATTTACAATTTCGCTCTTTGCTTCTCTAACGCACGAACATATTGGCTAGAAAGAGAGGCTAACAGCGAAATTGTAAATTGTAACTTTATAAAACGTGACCCAGTCAGGGCCAATATGCCTTGAAAACAACATTTTGAAACCGTATACGATAAGTATAATATAATTCATGAGAATGACAGATTTGTACGAAAAGTCACGTGACTTTTCACTTATCGTATATTGCAAAATGGCATCTTGGCTAGGCTGCTGGCAACCCTGAGCCGGTTTTTAAAATGTGGGTAGTTATGCAACGGACACGCTACTTGACCTGTGGCTACTAATACAGTCAATTGAATGTCAATCATAATATCGAGGATATTTAATATTTTTAGACATGGCTACTAACGGGGACCAATCTCTATGGCTAAATATGATACAGTTTTCAATAATTATAGTATTCTTCATATCGGATTGTACCTGTTACACGTGTCACAGGCAAAATAGTAATATCTAAAAATAAATCCGTAATTTTCATATCAAATATAATGTAGGTATAAGATTGAGAAGTCACATCACGTGGTATAAGTAGGTACCTACTAACCCCCTTATTCATATACGTCTCCTAACTTAGCAGACCGCTAAGTATTGTTCGTCCTTTTCGCTCTTATAGACATATAATTATTATAGTTGCCGATTTCTAAGAATGAACATTTGATAGTTCAGAAATCAGCCTTATGAATATGATGTGAAGACTATCGGAAAAATCGTGAGTCTTCACATCATATTAATAAGGATTAATCTATAACTGTCAAAAGTTCATTTTTAGAAATCGGCAACTATTCGATATAGGCTATATTTAAGCATAGATACCCAATTTGTGAATAAATTGAAGTAAAATATGAGTTCCTAAATATCCCTATCATACGTAGAAAAGTAGTGTGTTGTAGTAATGTAAGTATCACATAGATATCATGTCACCTACGCACAGATATTTGATTCCACTCTCGAAATTGGGCACTTCCTATGTATGACGTGTGACACTGACTGACGCAAAACGAATTGGCTTTTAACTGCCCACTTTTGGCTAATAATCAGATCGTTCCTATGCTTGGAAGCTTCCCAAATAATTACCTTTTTAAAGGCGATTTAAGTGAGTCGTTTATCATCAGAAAAATCATCTCTCATTCTTATACTTTGTCTTGTCAGCACATATCTTTGTGACTTGTTTTATCGCATGCGATAGGTAAACGATGTATGTCACTATCATTGGTGGTCATATCGTAATCGGATAATCTCTGATGCTTACATTTTTGATTAAGCTGTAAGTTCACCTTTACGTAATGAATTATATAAAATTTTATTTATTTATCAGTTGTTATCGAATAGATTGCCTTGTAATTGTACGTTGAAGATGATGAATGAAAAAAAACATATTTGAGATTTTATCAACATATTTTAATAGATAAATAAAATTCCGCGTATTGATACCTACTAATTATTAAGATCTCAAATATATGTACCTAGTCAATTTGCTAACATCTTGGGGCATCTAAAGGTGCATGCAGACCAAAAGAGCATTCGCTGTTCTATCCCCCTACTCTACGAAATTCGATCGTTACACGAAACGTGATTCGTTGATTTCGTAGAGTGGGGGTAGAACAGCGAATGCTCTTTTGGTCAGCATACAACTTTACACAAATCGACGTAGTCCCACGGTAAGCTCAATTAAGGCTTGTGATGTGGGTATCAAGCGATGATATACGTGGTACCTATATAATATAATTATAGATACTTCAATACATTGACAGTCATGACGAAGGAACAAATATTTGTTACAAATAAATACACGAATATTGCCCTCGCCGGGATTCGAACCCGGAAAACTCCAGCTTCGTAGGCAGGGTCACTACTAACTAGACTACGAAGGCTGATTAAATTAAACATGGATAATACTTTTTTCAAAGAAAGTCAATCGAAGAGATATCTCGCCACTATGTGTTATTAGTTACACAGACTATTGTGCATATTGACTGTCGTATTATTTTACTAAGTAAAAACGCTGGTATTAGGTACCTACTCGTATGTGGTCGTAGTGTAACTCAGGAACCATGTCAAAGTAACGTTACCAATAAGATTGTAAGACACTTCGAACTACTTTTCTTTTTGGTTCTAGAGTGGTCTACGGTTATTGGCTGACCGTACATACCCACCAAAACCCCTGTAGCGTATGCCTTCAGTGTTTGCCTTACCATGGGATTACGATAGCAATCTTCCTAGGGAACGCAATTATATAATAACCGGTAATTTATCGTCCCCAGATCGGGTAGACTGGGGAAAATACCGGCTTTGAAAGTGTTCAGCAAACCCTAAAATTTATCTGCGAGTTATTTAGCATTTTTACTGTTTTTTAGCCTCATTCTCACCACGATAAAAATGTAAATTGTATGTACCTACTTGTAAATACTACATTTGGTTTATTGTTTTGTCGAAAACCTATAATGAGAGCCATCATTTAAAGTAGAAACTGAGGGTTATGGCCTCGTTTGATAACGATAAATCTTTCGCAAGCATTCACTTGTCCTCTAGAATTTTTAAACCTTGTTATGGTAGTTGTGAAAAACTCATACATTATGCACAAATCAATGGCTAGGTAGTACATAATTATTCTCGCGTTTAAAAAGCCTTTTGTTATGCTAACGGAGATGAGGTTTTTCCACAGAAGTGAAAAGAACGAAAGCTTTCGATACGTTTTCAAAACATGACGCGTGTTCGAAAGGATGTTTACGTTTTGTACAGGTTTGAGCGATGATTTGCAATTACACGGGTAGTGGTTTCACTAGCTACTTATTGTTACTTGACTAGTTTTGCTAATATTTACTTATTTGTGATCTTTTACATTCTTAGGTAATCCAGAAATAAATGTAAAGTCTGTGACAAATCGGCATAACGTCGTTGCGCCCGTAAAATCCGCTATGCGATTGATTATGACATTGAAATAGTAACCTAGCAACTATACACAAATAGTATTAATTGAATTAATTTAAATTCACCACATGTCGGTTTTTGCAGACGCAATGACGAATTAACACGCTCAGTGCGGAACAGGTCATATGTGACCTGTACAAGTATGGTTAATTACAATTTAACTTAATTGCCGCAGCGAAGGTGTTAAGTAGTTGTCACACCTAAATATTAAAATTTATACTTATTTTTATGATGTCATTTGGGTATGTAATAAACATTGTACATTTACCCAGAGCATATATATGTCTCCTATCCCACCGCTAAATACTCCCGCAATGGTTCTTTACCTCTAGGGCTCCGGAGATCGCAGGGGACCAAAACACATTCATGGCCCCCAATATCGCAAAATCCACCTCAAACTCACCAAAAATACAGACATTAAGATAACATAAACTATGCATATTTACCGCAGAACGAGATCCAGAGCCCATGTCCCCCATGGTCCCGCTAAATACCCCCACAGTGCCCCTCACTACAAGGGCCCCAGCGATTGCAGGGGCCCCGATTACACTCGCGGCCCCCAATGTCGCGATATCCGCCCCAAACTGACCGAACATTGCAAACAGTTAATAATCTGTGAAACACTTCTGGATTGCTCAAAGAAAACAAACACACTTGACACTTTTCTCGAGATATCGGTTTCAATTGCGATTTCAGTGGAAATGTAGAAATTTTGACACGCGATACGAGATAAGATTGAACTGTTGTGTAGCGTTATGTTAAGTGTTTTCAGGGATCCTTGGATTTATCCCAGTCAATTAAATGCTATGAGCACAGATGTCATATATACCATAGATCAAGCAAACGTATCTACTTAGCGTGTCAAATGAACTCGGTAAAATCTACTGAGTTATCCGTCTTTAATCGCAGCTTGCAGCTTTCGGGCGTCAAATTTTGAAAGTTGAAGTGAACAAAAACATTAATAATGCCTCCTAAAGTAATATTAATTGCAACAACACAAAAAAATATGAATACTCAAGGGCCTGAGACATATTTAAAATCATAGGCAAGTAACAATTTCAGTACAAAATCTGATACGCTCGGCTGCCATACAAATGAATGAACTTGTTTCTTCTATCCAAATATAATTCTGTGGCTATGAGGATTCGCGATATTTGTAGTTCAATTATCTACTTGCAGGATTATCAACTGTCAGTTTCTAAGTGCTACTATGAGCTTACTATGAGCTGCCGATGTCGCTAGTGAGTTTAACGCATACTTTTGAATATTAATTTGGTCTTAAGTTACTTTCAGCACAGACGTCTTTTTAAAGATTATACATAATACCTACGCTACGTAGGTCTACCTTTGGCCTGGCGACTTGGTCCAAGGCGACCAGCGAGCCGTAAAACCATATGTGCGCGAGGGAGTTCCGATATCGGCCTCTCGCTCCAACTTGTGGCCAGGCCATAAATGTTGTCTGGAAGAGATCGCTCTTTATATAAGGGCACCTTTTGTGACCTAAGTTTTGTGTCACTTTTGTTTCTTTATTATTTGGTGTGAAGTAAGGTATGCATAAAGAGTTATTGTATTTTGTATTATAGGTAGATACGTACCTTTCAAATAAGAAATAATCACTAAATAAAAAAATTTAAAAGTCAACTTCAACTGATTTCTCCAAGATCCCCGATTTGTTTCCATCGTTGGTTTCCTATCATCAAATCCTACTTTCTGAATGCAAATGCTTGTAGGTACATGAATTAAAATTACCAAAAGCGCCATACATCGTAGGTAAGGCCCTACAGTAGAGGCATCGTAAGAAGTCGTTTTTGACGTTTGTTTGCACATGAAGTTCTGTAAAAATTTGACAGTTGGTATAATGGAGCAAATGTCAAACTTCATTGTTGCCTGAACGGAATAGTGATGTTACTGCTGTTGCTGCAATTTACCGATACGTCAATCGAAATAAATAAGTAAACCTTTTTTTATGGAGGAACGAATAATTGCTATAATAGTAGGTACGCACATATTTTCTAAAAGTTTGTCATGGTTTCGACAGGTCCTCGCGAGCCCGTGTGCCCGGTGGATACGCGGCTTTACAGACTGTGTGGAACTTGACAACCAGATAAATGTCATAATTGTTATTCAATTCAATGTATTTATTCACATAAGCTAGTATTAACACCAAATCACTTACTAGTTACATCATAAAAATAAATAAAAAATTAAAATTATGTTAAAATAATAGTAAGCACATAATAATTACAAATTCAATTATAAAATCACGTATAATTTTATTTTTCGTGGAATAATAATTTATATACCACTACGTTATTTATCACCTAGATGTGCTCTGATTTTAATAAATGGTTTTAGTGAGTTTATATACTGTATTTACGGCATTTCTCTATTTGGCATATCTACATTGCACTCTGAGCTAGCAGCACGCAAGTTTGCCAACGTGGGTTGGGAGTGGTTTGCTATGAATTTTGCTTATAGAGGTCACGTCCTATCCGTCCTATAAAACATCTTACCTAAATGCGACTTTACGTCATTATGACGTCACCGGCTCCAAAGTTTCGCTGCCTGCTAATGATTCTAAGTAAGATTACCAAACACTTTTTTAATTCGGATTACCTAACACTTTTTTAATTAAACTTTTTCAATGGCAAGTACCAGATCTAACGCCCTTTCGCACTTGACTGAAAATTTTACGACGGTAAAATCGAGCGTTTCACAACACTATTGTGAGCTGTCAAAAACGACTTCTTACGATGCCGCTACTTTAGGTGGTTTTTCTGGCCGGCCGCCGGCGACCGACGCCGCCAGAAAACCCACGGCCATTGTAGGTACCTATAACATTTGAAGAGATCCCTCGATTTCTCCAAGATCTCATCATCAGACCCCAACTTGGTGCCAACGGGACCAACTCGGGGTTATACACGTTCAATTACAAAAAAAATCAAATTGGTCCACGATTCTCGGAGATATCGGGTAACATACATAAAAAAAAAATCCGTCGAATTGTGAACCACCTCCTTTTTTGAAGTCGGCTAAAAAGAAGATAAATACCACCTGGTTTATCAATCCAAGTGTCAACCGTGTACATCGTGATAGAGACCTCACCGTGTAATCTTTTATCTCAAGTAGAGATTACGCATTCTTGAAATCTGTCTACTTATGCCTTTCATTATCTATGGAACTAAGATAAATTATAGCGGTATTTAGAACAGAAATAATGTAGGTTTGTTTCCAAGTGCATTTTTTCTAAAAAATATGTAGACATACATCGTGTTTCCTGAGTCACCAATAATCTCACACACACCGTATATAATCACATTTCGTACTTATGGGACAAACTCCGGAGCCGCAAAAAAATAGTTACATATGATACAGATAAATGTCTCCGTTTAATTATACGGATATTGTTTACGGTCCACGATTGTTACAAAAAACAAAAAAGGCGATACAACGGGTGCAAAATGCGTGTACACGTTTTTGCTATCACATACCGAAGCGAGCTCATATCACACCATATCTTAATAATAAGCATATTTTGAATATGACCAATAGAAGAAACCTACACCTAGCATTTACATTACGTAAGATCATAGATTCTGGAAAACCTTCATACCTCTATGAAAAACTGGTCTGGGTCCAGGATACACGGAAGAAACAACTAAGGAGCCATAGAGTAAACTCGTTGCTAATTCCTAGACATAAGACTAAATCGTACAGGGGAGGGTTCAAATATGCATCAACAAAGATTTGGAATGATTTGCCGCCACCTTTAAGAACTAATAATATGCCCTTACTAAAATTCAAAAACCATGTAAAATTACACCTGCTTGAATTGCAAAAACGAAACTTACCCCAATCGTAGATTTTTATTTTTATATATATTTTTTAATTTTTTTACCGGAATATATTAAAACAAAACAATTTTTTTTTTGCTCATATATATATTTATATATATAAACAACTTATATAAATATTTATGAATAGCTAGACACATGAACACACACACACACACACAGTCAAACTTCTTATGCACACACACACAACCACACACACATGCATGAAAAACTACTCAAGCGCCAAACGCTTCCCGACCAAAGGGACCAGGCTGAAAATCAGGGCTGGATAATTCCACCAATCTAGCATATCCTGAGACTGGTACCCATTGCCCCATATTGTTATTACTTGTATTGCATTGTATCTACCTACTTATATTGTAAGAGTTTTTTTCTTCTCATTGTTTATTCTTGTTTTTTTTGGGCAATAAAAGTTTTTTATTTTTTTTATTTTATTTTTTATTTTTAAATTCACGAAAGCAGGCAGGAATGGATCGAGTAAGTGACAGAAAGTATATTCATGCCAAACGAGCATTCGCTGTTCTATCCCCCACTCTACGAAATCAACGAATCACGTTTTGTGTAATGATTGAATTTCGTAGAGTAGGGGTTTAGAATAGCGAATGCTCATTCGGTCTGAATGCACCTTTAGGTCCTAATGGTACCCTGTATTCAATTAACATGTGCACTAGTAATCCAATAACATGCACATGTTAATTCCACTAATTGTCGCGTAAGGCGTGCGAGATATGGAGTGACATGTCCCGTCGTGTAAGGACGGCCTTTGTTGCATCCGGATCCGGTTTGCACTTTTATCCGGTATTTTAAACATGAACTATTAGTGCAGTACAGTTGACCAAGTTTTGTGTCTACGATTTCCATGCATTTCCTACCTATACAAATATAAGGCAAATAATAATTCAATTGACCGTAACGTAACATGTTGCTTGCAACTTCAGTGATTGCCGGCTACTTATTTAAGCGATCGATTAAAAATGCAAAAAAAAAACAATCTCTAATTCATAAAAAACGTGTCGTGTTCTGATGTGCAATTGGAATAAAATACCTTTTACAGATGCATTTTTTATGCGCTAGTGCGATGTGGCTCATTTTATGTCAGGTCCAAAACTTCGGAAGGCCTGTACTAAAAAACGTCGTACGAGACACGATCAAAAAGTAAATTCGTAACTCGTGTCGATTTAAAATATGTACTCCCTTCGGTCATGTTATGTTATAAAACATCGCCACTCGTTTCGTATTTCATGTTTTTGGCATTTGTCGTAATGTAGTATTTTAATTCAGAGCATTTTTTTTCTAGATGAAAAATATAGCTGACTAATCTTCTGCTTAATTTGTTCATTAACCCGGCGGGAGTGTGGCAGGGTATCTCAAACCCTGCGTTTGACTTATGTCAATATGTTTAGAGTTTATCTTTGTTTAACTTTTTTTCACCACACTCTCGCCGGGTTAAAGTACACGCTGTATATCATTGTTGATCAAATACAGCCTTCCTGAAGGTCTGCGGGGTTAAATAATACACAATTATATGCTCAATAATAGGTATCTAATTATAAGCATAATTATAATTATTAGGTAGTTTTCTTTCTTTCCTTAAAGAATTACACGACTAGTCACTGAAGTGCCGATATTTAATTTATCGCGCTAAGACTCAAGTCAGGGCTTTGTCAATATTTACTCCGGCTTATATGTGACTAGGTCGATAACGCTGAAGGGAGGGATTTTGCGAAACAACTTGAGTTGATTTGATACTAGTTTTGTTTGAAAAAGCCGACACAATGTGCCGATCTCATTAATTGGCTAAAAGCCGACACAATGTGCCGATCTCATTAATTGGCTCTGTATTATTATACTGATTATAACAAAATTAGCGATCCGTTTACGGGCCAGTAACTGCTCCATACAAACTTAAACCATTTTTTCGCGTAAGGACAACTCTATTACCATTTTTATCAGAATACCCACTTATAGGTTCTGTATGCGGTCTTAAATGGATCCCAATTATTTTTGTTGTTACATCCTGTATTTACCAGGATTTTAGGTACCTGCCTAATGCCAAACACAGGAGATAAAAGTAACAACTTTTCCCGCTAAACTCGCAAAAGCAAAGAATTATTAATTCTGAGATGCAAAACGCTTAAATGTGATGTAACTCGAAGTTTGTTTAAAATGTACGTATCCGAAGATCGCTTATACTGAGGTACCTACCATATAAAGTGGAAATAATAGCCCTACACTCAAGCAAATTACTCTTCTGCATTTTTCTCGCATTATTACAATAATTATCTACCTCCGTATTTCATTTTACCTGCCTGTCATCTGAGCCGGTATAAACTGGATTTCGGTTAAGTATCGACGTTCAAATTTACATATTTTCGTAAATTTTTATGGTCTTATTGGGTTTTTAACCCAATTGAGGGTTGAGGAAAGTCAGTGACTCGCATGATATTTTTGTTCACCCATATCGGGTGTTTTACTTTTTCTCATTATCTTTTTAGTTTGAGATTGTAGCCGGTAATAATTCAGAATATTTGGGACAAAATTAATATGGAGTATACATCTTTTAAGACAACCTTTTTAAATAGGTAAATCGAAATCGTCAAAGACGCACGGATCTAAATGTATATTTTCTAATAATTTTACATTTTTCTCAGCCAACACTTAAGTCTCCGTTTTTAAGTCTCCTTTTCCTACTGAAAGACTATAATAATTAAACCATATGATCTAATACACACATGTTATATGTTTCAATTGTTGAATAAATGGTACCTATTACTAGGTAACAAGAGTGTTAGAAGCCCGACGCCGTAGGCGGAAGGCGGAAGGCTTTTAATGACTCGATTTAGTATTCCGCTTACCGACCGTGATGCATACGATATTTTTCATCACACACAAATTAGTTTTAAGACAAAATATATTTTTATGAAAAGTGATTTATTACGCTAGGGAATTTTACTTTCCTATTACCTACTCCCGTGATGCATGCAACACATATTATTGAGTTCTTTAGTCAATTTATCGTAAACAACTCTTTTGTTTTCACATTAAGTAGGTGTTTTAGTATTTATTTCAATTGTACTTACAATGACTACAATAGTCAGTAGGTATAGTCACCACGTACATACATAATACCGATTTATCATCGGCAGAGCAACAATAAGTAATAAAATTTTACGGCCCTTTACACACTTCCGATTTATTTAAAAGCGATTCCGAAGCATAATAACATTATTAATAACTATATTATGTACGTGCTTCTTTTTCGGATTTTATCAACAATGAGAAATAAAGTTCCTTCTTTTTTATACGATCCTGGGTGCTTTATTACTCGTATTCTATAAAAAAATATATCCGGATTGATAATATTGTTATTAACTTATTAGGTAAATGCTTATAAATAACCTTAAATCAAAAGGTCTATGACCCTGCGAAAACCGGAAAGTAGTTAATTAAGGCTTCTTTATGACGATTATAATAAGAGCTAAAATCGAATGTGGAATATTTCCTTTTCAAACTGATAGTTTACTTTCCTCAAAAGGACAAGACTCAAGGTTTCAGGGATGTCGCATACCTACAGATTTCAATCAGTGTCACTTGATATTATTTCTTTTACTAGTATTATTACAATTATAAATCACAATGTAAAAGTTATCTCAAGATATTTATTTATTATTGTGTTTAATTGCGTTTATTTTTTGTGAGTTTTAATTTATATTCGAGCAATGCATGATTTGATGACCTGGTGAAGGTCGCAGGAGTCCGCTGGATGCGGGTGGCACAGGACCGGTCATTGTGGCAATTTTTGGGGAGGCCTATGTTCAGCAGTGGACGTCTTTCGGCTGATATGATGATGATGATGATTGCATGATTTAGTAGTAAAGTAATGAATTTATATTTCAACTAAAGTCACCATCAGTGCCTTACAGCAAATTATGTTATTTAGTTATGCATCACAGTAATTCTACTAGATATGTATTTAATCTATAGGTACACTCGATAAATGATAAACAGCGAGATATGTAAAATGATCAATAAAGTAATTGTAATAATTTGCGCGTCATAAATATTATCCCCTTCGATGAATTGAAAGTCGGATAGCTTCGAGGATTACCGATATCAGTCTGTCGTAAAATTATTAAGCCGATATCGAAAGTATTTTCCTATACTAATATGTTTATCTTGAGATAGGTGGGGTAAACGTTTAGTACCATATACTGTTGTAATATCAAATAACATGGGGAAAAAGTTAGCTGGAAGACCGTCATAAGGATAAGCCCGCCTTTGTATCATAATTTGTGTATATAACGTTGTATTTTTACCGGTTTTTTGTGCACAACAAACTGCGATTAATACGTAAATGCAGTTATTTTATTTAGCTAGTTGCATTATAGAACTATGAAAGCAAATAAGTAAATGGGTACCTTACCTAGTTACCTATAGCTATATTACTCAGAGACGGGTGCGCCAAAGTATTTATAAAA
>JALPQI010021046.1:0-24825 GCA_025490895.1 Thaumatotibia leucotreta
TGATGATGTGCAGCAGCGTCATCATAGTGGACACATTACTGCGATCGCCAATCCGCTTACCAAGCGTGGCGACTATGGGCACTTGCCTCCTAATGCGTCTATACGCATAGTTAATAGGAGAGGCCTACGTCCAGCAGTGGGCAATCACAGGCTGATGATGTGATGTGATGTGGTGTTATTCCATAATGACGCAGTTTTAGAACACAATCTTGGTTTTATATTACCAAATTAAAACATTGATTTCACATACATTTTTAGTGAAATTTCACTGCGAACGTATTTTAAAATTTGTCAAAGACGTCAAATGCTGTGAAAAGTCAGCTATATTTGTTTTTTTTTTAGATTCTACTGACGAATGGTATAAATAATTTGTGGTTCCTCCGCTCTTCTTAATGAGTCTCTTGACTTTCATTTCTCAGTTTCCCTTTTTAACGTTTGATACTTGTTTTGTGTTTTAGACATTTCAGTTCTGCTAACATTAAACCAATGTTCTAAGATTCTCAAGTTCATATCAAAATATCAAACGCAATTCATCCAAAATAATATTAGAAAACGAATATAAAAGTAAGATTCTTCTAACGTATTAGGTTATCCTTCCACTGTTTATCAAGCTCTCGTAAGATAATAAACACTTTTGTAAGCAAGCGAGCATTGCTCGCTCGATTTATTCCGAACCGCCGAGCCTACCTAAAATTATGGCCTTATCATATAAATAAGGATTTAAAGGAGCATCAGAATAAATTCCTCGGAGCCTCGCCGTATTATTTTACGTGCAATTTGTTTGTTTTATTGCTCGGGGGGATCTTGACGCTTTAATATTCGAACACTTGTTTTTGGTTTTAAATTTTGATGCCTTGAGCGCAAGTGTGGAGGGTCCTTAATGTGATTAGTTGTTGGGGTATTTTATTTTTGTCATTTTTACGATGCAAGAGGCACAAAAGTAATAATTAAGTAGTTTAAATAAAATATTGGTCAAGTTTACAATTAATGAGACTAACATTCATGTCCCTTGGGATAGATAGCCCATCCCAATTATATTGTTTCAATTTTAAACCAGTGGCGGAGAAGTGCCACTGCCAACAGCATTGTGAAGGTGCGAATAGGTAGGTAGGGAGTAGGTGAGATTCCCCTCTTATGCTCCACTCTGCATTTTACTCATAGAATAGTTTTGTTTATTTATCGATAATGTTTTAATTATAATCAGATAAAAAAATCGTCGACTACTCGTAGTTATAGTTCGAGAAATATAAATTGAATGTTTATTTTTACTATAAAGTAGGTATAAAGTTACCAATTTATATTTCACGAACTATACAACAACAACGCGTATTATCTGCTCCTTTATTATATAACATTAATATAAACAAATGGCTCCCCACTCCCCAATTACAGAACTATGATGTGCTTCAAGTGCTACGAGTATAGTATAACGTGGAAATTAATGTGGAAATTTATAAACTCCGCGGGATTTTTTTTATAATGATGGCGGACTATAAAAATACTGTCATTATAGATCCATTAATAATAGGCATAATGAATACTGATCGTAGTAGTACAAGTATAAAGACTATAAAAATACTGTCATGATAGATCCATTAATAATAGGCACAATGAATACTGATCGTAGTAGTACAAGTAGTACATGAATGATACAAAAAGGTCATACAATAAATAAGATCTCACATGTTTTGTTGTGTCTCACTATAAAAACTGGCACTACTCTTAGCAAGCTCATACACTGACCTAATGTATTGAACTGGGTGCTTAGACAAGTTGCCAATCGCTAACGCTTAATAGTCAATCGTAAACGAAAGGCAGCTATCTGTCTTTGTCGCACTAATATGAAAGAGTGACAGAGAGAAAACTACGATACGCTACTAAGCGTTAGCGATTGGCAACTTGGCTAAGCATCCTGAGATACGAACTTTATTTCAAGTAGTTATTTGTTAGTAAGTTTTGGTTGTAAACTAACGATATAATAGTGTGTTTTTTTTTTCACTAACAATCAATATTATTATACGTCAGCTTAGTCATACACCGTGGTCTCTAACAACGCGAAAGATTTTAACCAAGCATTTTTGATGTAAAAACAAACAAAAAATATTAAATGACTTTTTCCCCACACTAGCTCGGAAACATCTACTTCCCTCACTAATTTCAGTGAGGGAAGTTGCATTTTAATCACTTGTGAAGGAAGTAAATTGACAGATGAACTGTGAAACGTTCAAAACCATGGAACGTCAAACGCTGGTATGGCTATGATTCGCTGATTATTTTTTCATACATCAGACCATACACTCAATTATTTCATTTATTCAAGATAATAAATTAGATTTTTAGTATTTCATAAAAACCTATCGCAAAATCTTATCATATTAGACAAAAACCAGATAGTATACTTTTACATTCAGAACGCAACCCGCTAACACTGACGTCTTGTACGTCAATGTTGCCAACTTATAAAAAAATACTCGAATGTAGGTACAGTTTTGTAAGGAAAGTTTCCTATGTAATATCTTACCAAAAAGTAGGCAATTTAAGTTTACCTCACACATTTTTTAAAATTATTTATGTTTTAGCTGCCGGATACAGATTTTATACTGAAACATCATAGAAATGTTGACAATTTAATTCATGTAGGTAGGTTTCATTGTAATTATAAAAAAAAATCTAGTCATATAGACCTAGTCATTTACTAAATTAAGTTAAAAGTCTAAAATATAAGAAAAAATTTCAATTTATACAAGTTACAACATTAATTGATCTCATAACTCTTATATTGATATTATAGTATGTTGCTGTAGTTAAATACTAAAAAATATATTTTGTTATTATAGGTAGGTAGTACTAGAACTACTCTAAGTTATTTAATAAAGACTGATTTGTTGCATTGATTGTTTTTTTTACACGTTAGTAGCTGCTTCCTCGCTTTAGTGTGGGGAAAAATGTTGTGTTTGCACATGGGAGCAAAGTTTGTTTAATTATCGTGCCTTGTAACCCTCGCAACGCTCGAGATTCCATTTTTAAACCACTCGCTCCGCTCGTGGTTCAACTATGGAATCTCTCGCTAGCTCGGGTCTCACTATTGGCACGATGATTAAACAACCACTTTCCTCCCTTGTACAACAAATAACTATTGTCATTTTCGGCGACAAACAAAATATATATTTTTTTAATTTTTGAATTAATGTTAACATAAAAAGTAAATGTTATTCATAAAACTAGCACTTACAATGAGTGTTAAGGTTTTTTTTACAAAAAACCTCATTTTTAAATGTTTTATTTCTCACTTTTTGACATCTATTAGGGTGATTCTTAAAAAAAGTTCAGCAAAAGAAAATAAAAAAGTTTTTTTTCTTTACTGTTTTTCACAATGTACATCGAAAGTATATACCAAAAGCATATTTTTGATGAATGTGGACAAGCTTAATACCATTAGAAAAGGCAAAAAAAAATTGCATGTATACACGGTTGTGACAATGTATGACACGGACGTGACATATTTGCAATAAATGTTAAAATTGATGTGTTTAAATTCGTAATATCATAATTTATTATGATTAATCAATAAAATATACCAAAAGCATATTCTTGATGAATCTGGATAAGCTTAATACCAATGGAAAAGGCAAAAAAAACATGTAAACACGGTTGTGACAATGTATGACACGGACGTGACTTTTTCCAATAAATGTTAAAATAAAATTGATGTTATTAAATTCGTAATATCATAATTTACCTATTATGATTAAGCAATAAAATAAAGCAACGAAATGGTTTCATTAACAGTATTTATTTATATTTTTCTTCAAAACAGTAAATAATTATTTAGATATCCCTTTTACAAGGGTCGTCTGAAAAGTTTCTGGTCTGACAATGGAGAATAACTTTTTAAAAAAACCTCCTTGGTACTACAGCCTTACTTTTTTCTGATGTTAAATGTCAAAATTGGCGCCCTTTTATCGATAAGTTTTTTTATAATTACTGATTTTCTGAAACAATACCTACAACATTTCTAATATGCCAGATACAAATCTTGGCTCGGTGGACAGAGATTTTCAAGAACGAAGGGGTAATTGGGGCCTATATTGAAGAGCAAGACGGCAACTACTACTTGGCCTTGTTAAAATCATGGGAGCATCG
Organism: Thaumatotibia leucotreta; assembly: GCA_025490895.1. NCBI lineage: Eukaryota > Metazoa > Arthropoda > Insecta > Lepidoptera > Tortricidae > Thaumatotibia > Thaumatotibia leucotreta. Next base: position 4,144 of record JALPQI010021046.1, read on the forward strand.
TAGGGATAATTGTATAGCCTTACAAGTTACAAGGAGCCTATGTTGAAAAGTAAATAAAAAATATAACACAAAACGACTTGTTTCTATGTCATATGTCAGGCCAGAAACTTTTCAAATCCATGGGAAAATGGACAAAATAAAAATGCTCAATAAATAGTGTATACTAAATATTCTAAATCATCTATAATAACAGTTTAAATCCGTAGATTATCTAAATGAAACGAAAATGTCACGACCACGTGTTATATATGTCACAACCACGTACTCAATAAGTCCATGGCCGTGACGTTTTTTTCATATCGTGGTTGTGACAATTTGAGACGTGTTCGATATAACCTAAAAGCAAGCCATGATTTCACAAATCTTAATTAATTATCAGGAACTACACTGTGTGAGGTACATGTTATGTTTCAAACAATAGTGTGACATTGTTACTTACGTTTAAAAGCCAAACACGGCGTTGACGTGTTAAGGTTGTCCCTTTTTATAAAAAAATACGGAGAAATTTTTCTTGAGACACACACAACGTTTAGTTATTTGCAAATTTGACAACAACACAATGTTGCTGTTCTAAAAAAACATAAAAAGGGTTGCCAATATTAAAGACACTTTTTTACAGAGATCCGTATTTTTATAGTAACGTACACGGTCGTGACACAAAAACTACTCACACATTTTATTCTGATGTAAATCATAAATAGTAATGGTTATTAAGATTTCTATAGTATTATCTTATAAATCAAACATTAATCTTGCATAAATGCTGTAATATTTTGCGTGAGAATTTGACAATTCACCAGAAAAAAATATTATATTTTCGAATTCGGCAATCTCACACAACACGGTCCGTGACATTTTGGGGTTAGCAATTTTTTTTTATTGCTGGCTAATAACTTTATGGCAAAAATGATGCTCTGACATGATATTAGTGGTAATTTACTACGTGAATTAATACACACTTTATATATTTTCCCACAAAATATATTCGATTCTTACATATCACAGAAAAAAATGTAAGAATAAGAATCACCCATTAATGAGGTTAGTGAGACTATTCTCCATAATGGCACCAAAGCCGTTAAAAGGACCTTTTCTCAGTAGAAAAGGTCTTTTTAACGGCGTTACTCAGTAGTAACAGTTAGAAAATATGTTTTTTTTTATTGGTAATAGCTCTGAAACTAGGCAATAACCAGAAAAGTTTATTCGACATTATAGTTTCTAAATGTGGTCAGGAATACACTGTTAAAATCTTTCGGGTTATAAGAGACCACGGTGTATATTATCCCGTATATAATATTAGCTGTGTGTGTAGGTATTTATGATTTTAGTAGCGCCCGAGGCAAAACTAGTGAGGACAGAGTTAAGTGTTTTAGAGTTGTAGTAATTAAATAGTAATCAAGGGTAGATTCGGTTCAAACTGTGCGATTCGGTCAATTGGATGTGATGCTGATGTTATTAAAATAGGATCTGATTCAATCGGGATGTTATAGAAATAAGATGAATCAATGACATTTTTTTTTTCGGGAAAAGGTTGCCTTAAATATGTGTTGTGTTGTGGGTACTAACGACGATATATAAAAGAGATAAATAGTAGATTGAGTCACCTAGTAACCCTAAGGCTGGCTCGTTACTAGGTATAGGCATAATTATTCGTCCTATGAGTGTAGCCAGCCTTATGGGCATCCTTTCGCTAGGGACAGATCTAGGGAACTTGGAGTCTAGCTTTTATCCATAATTTAGAATAATAACTAGTTTTATTTTCTATAATCATAAATGCATAGAAAACAACCACCACCAAGAAATTAATGATAAGTACACTATCTCGCAGGGATTTGTACCCAGAACCTCCAACTTCGTAGACAGGGTCACTACCAACCAGGCTACGGCGACTAATAAAATATCTATAACTAGCGTCCTGCCCCGGCTTCGTACGGGTACTATACCTAAATAAAAACCTTCCTCTTGAATTACTCTACCTATTAAAAAAAATCTCATCAAAATCCGTTGCGTAGTTTCAAAGATTTAAGCGTACATAGGGACAGAAAAAGTGACTTTATTTTATACTATGTAGTGATGTTGAAATTGTAAAGAAAATGTACATGTAAGTATCTCAATATAGTGCTTATAATTTTTCTCTATTAGACTATGTTGTCATTGTTGTTGTTGTATTCGGGCAATTTTTTCCGCAACTCGACATCAAACATGCCTATTTTGCGTAGTCCCAACGCTGGCCCTGTACTTGTTGAGGACTTCACCCTTGAACCACCCTTGAATGCACCCTTGAATTTCCTCGCAGGTGTATGCAGGTTTCCTCACGATGTTTTCCTTCACCGTAAAGCACTTGTGAATATCAAAAAATGATATTTCGTACATAAGTTTTTTGAAAAACTCATTGGTACGAGCCGGGGATTGAACCCACGACCGCGGCGTAGCAGCCGTGCGTTTTACCGCTAGGCCACAAACGTTTAATTGAATTGTATTAGACTAACCAACCGTGTGGTGACGGCAGTAATTTGTCACCATCCCAACTCCTCCATGCGGGTGTTGTAAGAGTCGGCTAAGGGATTTAAGTGTCACTGACCACTATTTGATAAAAGATTTATGATGGGCAGCAGCGTCATCGTAGTGGACACTACTGCGATCGCCAATCCGCTTGCCCAGCGTGGCTATTATGGGCATTTACCTCCTAATGCGTTTATACGCTTAATAGGAGAGGCCTACGTCCAGCAGTGGACTATCATAGGCTGATGATGTAGACTAACCAAAATATTAATTTTAATTTGATGAAAAGCAAACTCCTGTCTTCCAGTGCACACTAGCCAGGCATGAATGTCAATGTTTTAACCCATTAAATGGAGTTACTTAGTCTTACGTGTACAGAATACACATTTCATTATATCATCTTAAAGCTGATGATGTCATGTGCGTTGATTATGACAACTCGTTCTCATTTATCGACGATAACAATTCAACTCTCCTTCCTTAAGCGTACCTATTTCTTATTTACGATTAATCCACTTAAAATCAGCTATCAATAACCAATCGAAGTTTTAATTAGTTTCGCAGCAATGCTTCCTCGATCGTCACATGCTCAGCTAAGCTGTGAATCAATAGCAATTAAGAGGCATCGACCCACGTTGAGAGGACTTGTGTGGAGGGCCCTCGTCTCTAGAGTCTCGTGTTATGCCACATTACCACGCTAATTACGAACAAGACTTTGATTTTTTGACGGTGTGTTTGAGGGTGAATATCTGAGCGTTTCAACCGCCTAATTTTGATGGCATCAGTTTTGCCGAAGATTCTAAACGTCTCAATGTTATACTTTGTCATTAAAATTTGTATAAGGTGCCTCCTTCAAACTTGAAAGTCAATGTCTCGTATTGGTTTTTACACAGGGTGCTCGTGAGGAAACCGTAAGATTTTAACTATGCATTGTAGACATCAAAATAAACATAAAATATTATGAGACCTAATGACAAATTCCATAAAAATATTTATTTTTTTCTGTTTTTTTAGACTTTTTGAATACTTTTGAATATTTCCAATACTTTTTATCACAACAACAATTTGTTAAAAAAAAATTTTTACTGTTTTTTTTAGGGACAGGTTTTTTCGTCAAGTCAATTCTTATTTTTTGATTGTCAGGCAAAAGGTGTGGTAATATTAGAACACATTGGGGTAGCATTGTAATCAAAAAGAAGTTTTATGACGAGTTACGTCGAAAACCTTTTTCCGAAAAAAGGTTAATTATCTCTCAGGAATTCAGAGCATTAAAATCTTGCGGGACCCTCGCGAGCACTCTGTATAGAAGGGGTGGTTGAAAAAAATTGTGTTAATCAGTAGGCTTATGATGATTTTGCGTTTATCGGTTACATGTACTTCGCACTTGTGTAGGTGGTTACAACGTCGGCGAACGATAAACATTTTAAATAAAAGTTTGTAATTTCATACCTTAAACATTTTGTACCTACGGTAAGAGAGATGTTAGCTCCCATTTTACGACTTTTTCCTTTTAGTAGCAGAAACAATAACATAATTTTTTTGATTATTTAGTAAAGCAGGTACTTACTATTAATCAATTAAGTATGTGCACTAGGTGGGGTCGGCGTGTTTTCGAGTGGCGACCACGCACTGGACGGCGCAGCGTGGGAAGGCCCCCCACAAGATGGAGCGACGACCTGGTAAAGGTTGCGGGTGTCCAATGGATGCGGACAGCTCACGACCGATCTTTGTGGAACTCTCTGGGGGAGGCCTATGTCCAGCAGTGGACGTCAATTGGCTGATGATGATGATGATGATGATGATAATGTGCACTTGTGCACATCAATGCACTTTGAGCCAAATTGTTTTAATGAGAGTGAGTATCACGTAAAATTTAACGTTAACATTTAGATACATTACATTGCTGATCGTTCTACGAAAACTCCGATGCCTAGTAACGAATTCCCGTGCATGTTGTTCCAGTATTTTGAATTATTAACTGTCAGAAACAATAGGTTAGTAAAGTGAAGGCTTTTTGTACAAAATAAACGTTGCAAAGAGTGCTTTATTGCTACTCGAGATATTATATTAAATATCTAGTAGATTTGATACATTAACTTCAAGAAAGGACCGCTATACTTAATTTGCTATCTAATAAAATCGTCAGTTTCATTATATCGTCGGCGATTTTATTGCCTTTCTGTAAATAATAATACCTTTTACACATCTGATTTATGTACTACATTATTATATTTATGATGTCAACCATACACAATTACACAATGACATACTTATTACAAAATTAGTTCTATAATATCATAGAATTAGTACAGGCGATATATGGAAGCGAGTATACAGTGCACAAAAAATGTCTGAACTACATTACGCTTCTACAACACTATTACGCCATGATAATAGAGGCTTGCTTTCTATAAGCACCCTAGCCGCTTCTATAGATCTGCATGATGCTTAGCCAAGTTGCCAATCACTAAAACGCTTAGTAGCGTATCGTGTCCAGTCATTTTAGTAGTTTCACCTCGGAATTCGAGATACCCAGCTGTAACTTTGTAAATACTTGTATATTGACACCCTAAAAGTTGTCTCAAAACCTACATGTGGTAGGGTGTGCGCAACTATTAAATTTCAAGGTCAAAAGGTCACAAAAATCGTCATTTTGAGCTTTTTTTGTAAATATTTCTTTTCCTATGGGTTTTTTACTCTTTATACGTATAATCAATATTGTAGAATATAAAATTCTTTACAACTCTTGCATAAAAACATTTTTTATACAGTTAACCGTTTACGAGATAGACGGCGGAGAGCGCGCGGTAAAAACATCACTTCAGGTCAACTGGTGCCTCCGGTCGAAAACGCGCCATCTATAGTTGAGGAACTAACGATAAATCAATGATTATAACTATTTGTCCATTTTTATAAAATACATTATTCTATTTTATCATTTTTTTCCTAACTATTCCACTTATTTTTTCATATTAATTTATTTAACAACACTTACCTTGCTCATGTAAGTGAGAGCTTGCACACGAGAGTGTTCACATTTGCATCTCGTATCTTTGAATCCCTCAACGCGCAATTATAGAATCTTTCGCTTGCTCGGGACTCAACATTTACACGCACCAAAAATCTGCTTTGCTCTTTTGTTGAACAAATATTTATTGCGTCTGGAGCTATCTAATATCAACTTTAATTTTGAGAAACTATCACAGTCGAGAAGCTCGGTAATCGTATTGGTAGCCTAGAACAGAGAGTTCAGACTTTGGAGAACAGTTCCGAGCGACCAGACAGCGATACGAGCGGTATTAAGGAATTGACTGACAAAGTGCAACGCCTAAAGATTTTTTATAGGTTTAATATTATTATACAAGAGATAAAACTATGAAAACGGATAAACTCGCGTATATTAGCAGGGTATATTAACAGGGTTCGTGGTCTGCGGAGTCTCAGTCATCCGCAGGTCACGAACCCTGTAAAGTGTTCGAAACGTCGGAATGAAGTTAAAATTAGTTAATATATGCGAGTTTATCCGTTTTCGTAGTTTTATTTCATGTGTAATCCTCGCGGTAACCAAAGAAAATATTATTATTATACAAGTTTAACATGAGGTAGAATTTTATTTTGCATCCGAACGAGTTATTCATTCCCGCTTTTTGAGGGCCTACTACGAAGGTTTCAAAGTCGAATGACGAATCGAGATAATATATTCTATATCTATCTTTTTTTTCGTAACGAAATGAAAGTGACGGATTATAATGAAGTTTATATGTTCGAAGTTTGCATTATACCCCGCAGCATGAAAATATGACCTACGACTAGCATAAGCAACGATAGGGAAAAAATTAAAGTTTTTTTTTTCAATCTCTCATCAAAATTGCATATGACTCACTAGTTTCAAGCAGCAAAACCCCTATATTCGAGTCGCTCTGCTGAAAAAATATTTTTCACACCACCTATTCGAATACGTGTCTTTTCTTCCCTGCTAGGAGGGACCAAAGTGGCACTTTTCAGTTCAAGGACTTTCTATTGCCAGCCTAAAAAAATACAAAGAAATATTAAAATAAACAGTACGTTCATAATTGATAAAAATTTCTTCAGAATCGATTATTTGCATAAATATTAAATATGTGATATATATCTTTTATTTTTCTCATAGGTGGTGTGATAAGCAGTATGTGTCACACGGTATCAAAATTATTTCGTCTTGGGCGTTAACGCTTGAATCCTTCATTACGCTCAGGATTCCACTTTAGTGGAATCCACCACTCCATTCAGGATTCAATATACGCCCACGCCGGAAATATACCTACCGTTTTGATCCCACAAACACAATCTACTATTTCACACCACTTATTCAAATACGGGTCTTTTATTCCCTGCTAGGAGGGATCAAAGTGGCACTTTTCTGTTGAAGGACTTTCTGTTGCTAGCCTAAAAAATAACAATAAAAGGTTTTAAGGTTTAAGAATTTATTTCTCCAAAAAGAATATTACATTCACTTAACTTAGAGAAATACAGAACAGTCTTAACTACTACATATAAAGTGTATGAATACAAAGTAAAACTTGATCAAAACAATCAAATTAATATTCTATTAATGTGGGTACAGTGTTCGACGGTACTAACTGATAAGTTACCAGTGCGCTGGCATTGTGATTTTATCTTCAAGTGCGAGGGCAGGTGTAGACCACCATCCAGCGTAACGTGACCGAGAAGTTGATGCGCTGAAACGCTAACGCTAATAAAATATGAAAATAAATAGCAAGCGTACGTAATCAATTACGAATCCATTATACGCAATAATATTAAATATGTAACGTCTATTATTTTTCTCATAGTTGGTGTGAAACACGGTAATCAGGGTATATGTCACACGGTATCAAAATTATTTTTGTCTTGGGCGTTAACGCTTGAAACTCTCATTTCGCTCAGGATTCCACTTTAAAATTACAAGTATAATTTAATGAATAGAGTTTTAATTAGCATGAAGAAAAAGATATAACATAAAAAAATTGTTACTATAAATATTATAAATCATTGATTTATCGATAGTTATTCAACTATATATAGCGCGTTTTCGACCGGAGGCACCGTTTGACCTAAAGTGATGCTCTTACCCCGCGCTCTCCGCCGTCTATTTCGAAAACGGTTCAACGTATAAAAAATGTTTTTATGCATAAGTTATAGAGAATTTTGTATTCTACAATATTGTCATACATATAAAGAGTAAAAAACCCATAGGAAAAGAAATATGTACAAAAAAAGCGCAAAAAGACGATTTTTGTGACCTTTTGACCTTGAAATTTAATAGTTGCGTACACCCTACCATATGTAGGTTTTGAGACAACTTTAAGGGTGTCAATATAGAACTATTTACAAAGTTACAGCTGGGTATCTCGAATTCCGAGATTCTTACCAAATTTCAGCTAAAATGACTGGCCTAAGTCGTCTCTGTCACTCTTTCATGTTAGTGCGACAAAGACAGTTAGCGTCTGAGCACCCAGGCCTAGCCAAGATGCCATTCTGCAATCGTATACGAAATGCGATAAGTAACAGATGTATGAGAATGACGGATTCGTACGAAAAATCATTTAACCATTTCCATACATTATGGTCACTCTGTTTCGAAGAAGCAAGAATCCTAAGTCTGACTATTATATTAATAAGCATTTTCGAATCGTTTGACACAATATCAAGAAGAAAAAATCTGTTCCGGGGTAGTTCTATGAGATTATTCAGTCGCAACAATCAAGTCATTACCATTCCCAAATTATTGACGAACTGCGTATAAATAGTGGAGTCATTTTCGATTATCTTATAGCAGACGCATGTTTGTCTGCTATTCTGACATAATAGTCTCATTTGCTTTTATAAAACGGTAAATAAAGTGGTGATGGTAATGAACAAAAAAAACGCGTAACAAAATCACATAGAAACACCATCCGGTTCTGTTCTGTTAAAAAAACCAGTTCTAACCCTTCACCTCTGTCCTTAGAAGAACCAGTAAGAAACTCAGAGGGATTTGTTTTTTAAAACAGAATAATAATTATGTATAATAAACGAACTACGTTTAAGGTGCAGTGGGTTCATCGAGCCCAGTTTTTGAAGAGCGGCCGCTGCGGCTGAAAATGCCGAATTTTTAAAACGTAATAAATATAAGGGCCTTGGCAAATAGTACAATTTTGTACCGTTTTCCGTTGTTTCATGGGGCTCCAGCGCACGCAAATTGTTTGCTGAGATCCAGTTACATTTAATCTAGGTACATAAATTGTAGATTTGAAAATAAATATAATTATATCATACACCTTACACATCTTATTAAAATAACATGCATTAAAAAATAAATTATAATAATTAAGTGTATAAAACGTGACACAAATGTCCTAAATCTGGATGCGCTAGTAGCAAAGCTTGGAAAACCCCTCATGACCTATTTACAAAATACATTTTTAAACTGCACGTTTTACCTGTCAACTTTTTCCGCTACAAATTTAAAAGCCTCCCGGCATTTATAATTTTTGCGCGAACATTTTTTTCCAAATCAAGATCATAATATTCAGCGATAACTCAAACCTTAAGGGGAATACAAAATTACAAAATTCAGGAAAACGTTTGCATAAACAGAGAGATGGCTGATAAAATATAAACTTGATAGCTTATTTAAAAACGCCTGGCGCCGGTGAGCGGTAAATGGCTGATAAGTATCTTGTTTGAGACAAGGGGCGTAGGAACAATAGCACCGTATCGTTGTTTTTCAGCTTGAGGAGAGCGGAAAAGACTGCATGGGGTGGCCCAAGTTACAAGCGAAATTACATTAAAAACCATCCAACTATGGTTCACAATTTCAACTCCTAAATATGCATCAGTTCTTATCTTCCTTATGACTTTTTTCAAGTTTTTTTTATTATGAATGATGAGTTTTTGCCTATAAATAGCAGAATGAATGACACATAATGGAAAATATTCGATTAAGTTATGGACCCTTGTTGAAAGCGTTTGGACTATAGTTAGGTGGTTTTACCGTTATTGTTAAAACATAATTGAACGGTAAAACTCGCGTATATTTAATTTAACCCTTTTGCCGCCACGTCAAACACAAAAGCTGTCACTCAGACGCCACGTCAAAAAATGACAAATCTGAATTTGAGCTTTACTCACGAGCGTGTAGGTTTATATTGCTCTGTGGACCAGGACTTATATAACGGTCCTTGGCGGTGAACCTGCGGTGCCAATGTATTATCAGTCGGTGGCATCCAAAAGGTTAAACAATACACGCAACATGTTTTGAAGAGCTTAGATCTTCATTATCAAGCATTGAAGCCCGCCTTTCACCCTTCGTGCACGCCGCACCTATACCTCCTTTTTTTTATTTGAACCTGCGAACAATGTTAATATACAGTTCAAAGAAATATTCATAATCTAGCACAAATGTATTGTTTTTATAGTTTTGCATAATATAATTGATTACACAGTAGCTTCTTGACAACAAATTCAGACAAGTCTCTCATGAGTTGTCCCACGTTCCAAGACGCTGTATGTGATCAGACCACTACCTAAGACAACTCCTTACGTAACCATTACAATAACCACCATCGCTACATAACAAGTTCAGACAAGTCTCTCATGAGTTGCCCCACGCTCCAAGGCGCTGTATGTGGTCAGAGCGCTGCCGAGGACAGCTCCTTACAACAGGACCAGTACAATAACAACCACCGCTAATGCAATTCCTGCACAACAGATAGTTCAAGTAGATAGTCAACCGCAAAATGTCAGACAAGTCTCTCATCCCAAGCTCCAGGGAGCCGTATGTGGTCAGACCACAATCTAAACAACTCCCAATACAATATTAACCACTGGCTGCATGACAATAAGATCCGACAAGTCTCTCATGACTTGCGACACTCTCTTAACCACTATAATGGTCAGACCAGTCTAGAACAGCTGCTTACCAGTACAAAAACAAACGACAAAACTTTAACTAAACACTATAAACTATATACAAAAATATTAAAAAATTGTGTAAAGGAGGCTAAGAGAATGCACTACATAAGAAACATGTTTTTTTCTAAAAATAAAACTAAAACTATGTGGTGGTCGATTAAACAAATAACCGGAAAGCAATCTACAAAAACACAACTTAATAATATTCGATTAAAAACGTTAAATGCTAATATAACTTGTCCACAAGTGATAGCAAACCATTTTAATGAGTTCTTCGCAAATATCTGTGAACACCAACCAACTAATTGCTCTCAAAATCAGCCTAGTCCAATTTCAACACCTTCAGCAGTTAATTCAATGTATCTACGCCCTGTTACTGAGCAAGAAGTGCGTACAATTATAAAAAAAATGCCGAATAAGTACAGTTGCGGAATAGATGAAATACCTCCTATATTAATTAAAGCATGTGTTGATGAGCTAACACCTCCAATAACCAGGTTAATTAATCAATCCTTCCTTGAAAATTGTTTTCCCGAAAATCTAAAGATCGCAAAAATTAGACCAATATTTAAAAAATCCGGTAATAAAGAAGATCCCAATCAATACAGACCCATAGCCCTACTCCCCACAATATCAAAAATATTTGAAAAATGTATGACGACCCGCATCTATGATTACTTAGTAAAATATGAACTATTAGACAAAAACCAATTCGGCTTCCAAAAAAACAGTTCAACAACCCTTGCAGTCTATAACTATATACAAACAGTTCTTGAGCATATCAGAGACAAATCATACGGAGTCGGTCTTCTACTAGATATGTCCAAGGCTTACGACAGAGTTTCACATCCCATACTTCTACAAAAAATATTTAATTTAGGTATCCGTGGACCAGTTCTTACTTGGCTGAAATCATATTTACAAGACAGAAAGCAATACGTGCAGATTGAGCATTACAATACAGAATTAAACAAGACACAACTATTCAAATCCACTCAGCGAACCGTAAATAACTCAATCCCCCAAGGTAGTGTTCTCGGATGTGTGCTTTTTTTAATATACATTAACGATTTGCCAAAAATAATAAAACATACATGCATTATGTTCGCCGATGATGTTTCCCTTTTGTTCAAATGCCCTTCTAGTAATGATGCCAATAATCACGTAACGGAGACCTATGCTAAAATAGCTAATTGGTTACAAGACCACAATTTAGAAATTAATAATAAAAAAACAAAAGCAATCCAATTCAGACCGCATCAAAAGCATCCAATAGATATAAGTCATGTATCCCAAAAACTAAATATAGACGAAGTATCAGATTTTAAACTATTAGGCTTTACAATAGACACCCATCTAGACTGGAAAAAACACGTAGCACGAATTAAAACCAAGTTATCATCACTTGTTTTTGCGTTAAGAATTCTAAAAATAAATACCAGCGAGCTCTGCGCACTCTCAGCGTATTATGGTTATGCTCACCCCATGCTAACCTATGGTGTTTTACTTTGGGGACACAGCGTTGATGCACATGATGCATTTATAATGCAAAAAAAGTGCATCCGCATCATAGCCAACCTAAGAAAATCAACTAGCTGCAAACCTCATTTCAAGTCACTGCAAATCTTAACTTTTCCTTCAATTTATATATTAGAATCAGCCAAATTTGTTCGTAAGCATATTCACCTATTTGAATTCAATAAAAATCCCCGCCGAAACCAAGATTTAGCCCTCCCAGAACCTAAAATAGAAATGTTTAAAAAAAGTCCTTATTACAGATCCGCCCAAATTTATAACAATATACCCAATACCATCAGATCCGAAGTAAAATATACAGTATTTATAAACAAACTAAAACAACTACTCATAAATAAAGCATACTACTCTATAAACGAATTTTTTGAAGATTAATCATTATACTAGCAAAATACCTTCAAATACTCACAAAATAAAACTCCTCTTTCAAAAAAGGCTCTTATTAACCGGTACTGTGAGTTGTTACCATTTGGAGGCATACCAATAACAGTATGGCTATCATCTAGTAATAATATAATTTTAAATGTACATTATTAATAGGAATAAGTATTAATGTAAATTGCAACACCCCTCAGGGTTCATGTAACTCATACATATGTTATGTTATTGTTCATGAATGCAAATAATAAACAAATAAACAAACAAATAAACAAACAATAGCCACTGACAACAAGTTTAGACAAGTTTCTCATGAGCACGCTCCAAGGCTCTCTAAATATGCGATCAGACCTAGTTAAGTGGTCTGATAGTCTAAGACAGCTCACAGAGAGAAAATCAGGTAGTCTAAGACAGCTCCTTACGTAACCAGTACAACCACCATTGCTACATAACAAGTTCAGACAAGTCTCTCATGAGTTGCCCCACGCGCCAAGGCGCTGTATGTGGTCAGAGCGCTGCCGAGGACAGCTCCTTACAACACGACCAGTACAATAACAACCACTGCTAATGCAATTCCTGCAGCTATTCAATACGTTGAGTTATAGTAAGAAGTTATATAGGGATTGCGTTTTTGTTTGGAGTAAAGTCTTCGTACATTGTGCATGAGGAGGTGCTTTGAATCGACCGTGATGCATATACAATATTTTTCGTCATACTTGCGAGCAAAATAATAGTTTCAAGGTATAATAATATTAAACAACATAATTATACTAACTTATATTCAAGGGAATTTCACTTTTCTATAACTCCCGCGACAAATGCTAAAGCAATAGCGTGATTAAAATGCAGGAGATACCGTTGCAAGAACCAGTTTGTCTGAGATCACGAACCAAAGTCATTACCGAAACGTCAAGGTAAGTTAGGGTAAGATGAAACAGTTTTTTGAATGGAGTAGGACAAAGACGCTACGCCAGAAGGACGATTTTTTGTCTTTCCCCATTCTGTAAACCATCTTACCCCAACTTACCTTACGTTCATGTAATTAAGTCCCTTTATCCATTCAAATACATAAAAAACAATATAAAGCTTTAAAATTGAAACATTTAATAGGTAGTAACTAAATGTGTTCACATATAAATGGTAGATTTATTATTGAAATGCTTTTATATGTGAGGACGTATGTTGCAAGACACAAAATGTATTAATGCAAAGTAACGCATGCTCTAATTCGCTGAGCCAGACGCAGTTTTGCAATGTAATGTAAAGCTTAAGCAGACTTCAGCGCAGAATAATTTGCGCAAAATAATATGAAACCACCTACGTTATAAGCCTCTGGTATTAAATTCGGTTGTATCCATGTTAAACTCGTGACAGATGTTATTTTATTATAATGAGGATGAAACACAAATTATAACTGAAGAATGACAAAAGAAAAACGAAAGGTCAAAACGGAGTTGTAAATACAAATCGAAATGAAAGAAAATGTATAAAATAAGAGTAAGTTGAAGACAGGCCAATCCGAACTTGTGGGTCGTCAATCAGCCGCAAAAACAACCAGCAAACAATTGCTAAGCGAAAATAGGAATTGTTGAATTTGTTTCGTCATCCGCCCCTGATTTGTTTGACAACTTCGCATTCAGAACAGACCAACTTTCGCGGACACAGAGTAGGAGGGAGCTTCACTAATTTGAACAGGGAACGGCAGAATCGAAGTGTCTGTTTGGGTCGGTGTGCTTCTGTGGCATTTTGTAATGAATTTGCTCAAATGTGTATAGCAATGAGAGTTGTCGGGGAGTGAGAGAATGTTTGTAATTTGCATTTTGTGATTGGAAGTCTCGAGCACACCTGAGCCGTTTGTCAAGCCGTACCTGCCTTGTGTAAACATCAAATATGTAAGGAATAATTCATTGCGGTCGCTTTTAGGATTTTACGTTCGAGCTGTTTTACGAGAGTTGTGAATGTTTTAGAGTTGAGGGCGAGACGCGGCTGGTCGACTAAAATTCTTAGAAACAGACGCAGTAACGCAAAGGAAGCCCAGACTAAGTCGCTAAACAAAAGCTCAAACACTGGGTTAAATGTTTTCCGTATATATGAAGAGTATGCAGAAAAAAACAAGGTAAATACCCACGACTAATGTAGAAGTTAATTTAATACAAAAAAATATAAAATGTCATAATACGTAATTATGACATTTTATATTTATTAGGTATTGTTTGATTATGATTATTCCTTTAAACATGCTGCAAATTTTTTATCAAGACTTGAACTAAGAATTCATCCCAACTCATTGTTGAAACAAAAAAAATGTAAGTAAACCTACAAACTTCCATTATTCCATAATCAAGCACTTTTAGAACACAATCTTGGTTTTATTAAAACGTAAACATTGAACTCAGATACATTTCTAGATAAATTATTAATACCTACTCGAAAACTGCCGGAAAACAGATTTAAAAATCTCCCGCGCACTTTATCTAACGAAGCACCGCAATGAGCCAGCGTAAGTCATTGTTACTAGAAAAATATTATGTGCCACATACTACTTGACTATTAAGTGTATTAAGCTTTTAACACATATATAATTCAACGAGGTTTGCCAGGACTTGACGCAAAACTGGGGTTTTCCGCCATTTTTATTTCAACTTTAAGCCTGACACACCAAGGTGCGATTTTGCTAGTGAGTGGGCAAAGTTGTGTCGTTTAGAAGTTCGCATTTGGATCTAGAGTGTCGGTACTGGCGCAAAGTTAGGTCGTCGCATCTATTATTGAGCGCATTACCTTGCAGAGTTCCGTAGAAGGGTCTGTTTCTGTACGGTTTGGTCTTTGCTTTGCACTTTCAGGCGGTTTGAGTTACTTAATATAATTGGAACTATTTGGAACGTGAAACCTGCAGAGTAGAAGCCTCGGATAGATTCTATGCTTCTTGTAGCTAAGATCTAGAGTTTGTACGGAAAGAGATGAAATTATGTAATTAATAAAAAGGGGATTAGTTATTCAATTCAATTAAATTTATTCGTTGTAATGCTAATGTTATATCGCACAGTTATCGATACTTACTCATATGACAATAATTAATGTAGTGATTTTGGTTTTCAATCGCAAATATACCGAAATTTTCGGAATTTGAGAATAAGAGCATAGGGTAAGTAATATAACGTATACGAACTAATGCCATATAAATCATAACGTATAAATTCAGTTTGCATAAATTTATAATGCCTAACGTGTAATAAATATAACGGTTAGGTTTCGAGGCTAGAACGGATTGAAAAGGTAAGTAATATAACGTATAGGTACATTTTTATAGAACTTAACCTAACTTACTTTTCTGGCACTTATATTTATATCGTTATATCAGATGTTAGTATATGTTTTAACTTTTATACCTTTATATTGATATATGAAACGGAATTCGTTAATATGTACGTTAGACTAAACAACGGTATATATTATTAACGTTATATTATTTTTGTATTATACTATTTGGAAATAGATGTTTAATACATTATACCTAACGTTAGTATACGTTATGAACGTTTGTAAACTGTAATTATACTAAAAGTGCGTATTCATTATGATACGCACCCATCGATAAGTGGTATTCTCATAAATACATCAACTTCATAAAATCAGGTAACCAAGAAATACAAAATCCAACTAGGCTTCTTTTGAATATACTTCATATCAATTATTTCCTATGGCGTTAGAGTATATTTTATTAGTCTTTGTTCTTATGATGAGTAGGTACTAAAATATAAGGTATAAGAAAAATAATGTATCTTTTTGAATATGATTTGTATTATCGTAACGCACAATTAATTATAAGAACGCAAATCATATTTAAAACGATACATTACAAGAATTTATTTCTAAGTTACAGCACATTATTTATTTATTAAATTTATTTATCGACTACAAGAAGACTTCTCGATAACAGTTATGTCGATATTCAATTTTGTCAATCTCTCGTTTCGGCTAGAAAAATATCGAGATATACATTATACGAGTTGCTGTTCTTCTGATAAATAGTAAATAAATACCAAGCTATCATTGAAAAGTTCTATAACAAGTTCCACAGCGGAAGGTTTAGCAGAATTGTTAAAACACATTCAAAAGAAGTAAAAATATTAAATAAACTCTCATAAATCTTAAATTCTTTACTGTACAGCAGTATAAGGTTTCCTAAAATAAATTGTATACAGAATGTAACTTTTGTTCGCTTTCATGTACAGTTCGCCCCGTCGCCGCCTTTATGATACTCCCTCGTTATAATTTGAAACATGTTACTAATTAAGCCGACGGTACTTCTCTCATTTCTATGATATATCGTCTGAAACGAAAGTCCGTTTTTATCTTAATGAGCGGTGAGTGGGTTGAGATATTTTTGATAGTCGTTACTAACAATATACCATAACTTGACATCATCATCATCATCATCAGCCTATCATAGTCCACTGCTAGACGTAGGCTTCTCCTATTAACTATGCGTATGGACGCAAGAAAATTTTCACTTCTAGTGACACCTAATTAGCTTTTAACTCTCACAAAAAAGTTAACTTCGATGTCAGCTTTGTAACGATAATTAAGAATGAAATATTTACGTAATTCCACTTTATTCGTGTTTTTATATTGCATATACGCGTGTTCTTTCTGGATTAAATGATAAAAAAATATTTTTGTTAATATTTAGGTAATGCTTAATTGTCGTTACAAAGCTGATATCGAAGTTAACTTTTTTGTGAGAGTTAAGCTAATTGGGTGTCCCTAGAAGTGAAAATGCCCATTAGGAGGTGCATGCATCAGCCTATGATAGTCTACTGCCGGACGTAGGCCTCTCCTATTAACTAAATGCCCATAATCGCCACGCTGGGCAAGCGGATTGGCGATCGCAGTAATGTGTCCACTATGATGACGCTGCTGCCCATCATCAATCTTTTATAAAATAATGGTCAGTGACACTTCAATCCCTTAGTCGACTCTTACGACACCCGCAGGAGTAGATGGGGTGGTAACAAATATATCCTTATTGCCGTCACCACACGGCCACTTGGTAACTTTACAATATAGCACTGACATAATACTCTCTGATCTTTCGAACGCAAATATTTTTGTGCCGGATCTTTTTTATACCACCATAGTGACAAACGAGGATCTGCCTGATGGTAAGCATTTACCGTAGCCTATGGACAACTTCAGCCGATTCAAATGTGCATTGCAGTTCCTATAAAAATCATTTATCTATTTATAGTACAGTAGTAGTATTTATAGTAGTCACCATCATCAGCCTATGATATTCCACTGCTAGACGTAGGCCTTTCCTATTAACTTTGCGTATAGACGCATTAGGAGGTAAATGCCCATAATCGCCACGCTGGGCAAGTGGATTGGCGATCGCAGTAATGTGCCCACCATGATGGCGCTGCTGCCCATCATCATTCTTGTATCAAATAATAGTCAGTGACACTTCAATCCCTTAGTCGACTCTTACGACACCCGCAGGAGGAGTTGGGGTGGCGACTCATGTATTCTTACTGCCGTGACTACACGGCCAACGTATAGTATTTCTGGTATACGTAGTAGTATTTATAGTAATATCCTTTTTTGAAGAGCTCCAAGTTAAGGAAAGCTCTGCCGGGTGTTCATTACTCATCCTTTTTTGATGTTTTCATGGAGATAGACAGACAACTGTTCACACTGAGCATGGCCCGACATGCTTTTAGACTATTTTTGCCTGTGATTTAGTTTGCATGTTCTAGAAATTACCTATACATTTTTTTTACTTTTTCAAATTAATTTTTTTTAGACATCTTACAGAAATCGACCTAGTCCCACGGTAAACTCAATTAATGCTTGTGTTGCGGGTACCAACCGAACGATAGATAAAATAAATAGTTTCTTAAATAAATAGACAGCCACGACCAAAAAACAAAATATTTGTATTAAATAAATACACAAATAATGCCTTCGCCAGGATTGGAACCCAGAACCTCCAGCTTCGAAGGCAGGGTCACTACCAACTAGGCTACGGAGGCTGACGTTTTCCCAATCGACTCGCACTTGACCGTTTTTGCGACCATTCCTTCCGCACCTACTCCGAGAAAGTTATTTTACGAGTGTATTTTATAACAATATTAAAGTATTCTTCACTGGATTCCGGTTAGTTTTGCTTTGATTTATTAAATAGGTATGTAAACTTGACTTTGTTTTAGCAGACTTGACTTGTTTTAGAAATGCATGGACTATTTGGACGTGGTTTGCATTGACATGCCGATGTTTTGTTTGATGATTTTTGCTATGCTGAAAGTATAATTGTGATACCTTGTTTTTAATGTAAACGGGTACATTTCAATTGGAAATACGAGTAGTCACTCGTAGAACGTGTTGCCAATAAAATCGAGAACCAGTTGATATCGTAGGTGCAAAGATATATTACAAGTAGAATTAGTAATAATACTAATAATGTTGGGGATTTCCCTTCGGCTTCTGAACCCATTTTATAGTACTTAGGCACTGGTCTCACCGCGAGCTACTAAGCTATGAACTATCGGCTATAAACACGAACAAAAGATACGCACTCGCGTGTAAATAAAAGAGACACGCGAGTGCGTATCTTTTGTTCGTGTTTATAGCCGATAGTTCATAGCTTAGTAGCTCGCGGTGAGACCAGTGCCTTAAGATATGCGTTTAGATAAAGTAGTCTATGTATGCAACTGAGTACAGTTGCCTACTATGTATAGTGAGACCTAGCTGTCCGTCCGTCCATCACATCATGGACAGATAAAATTTTTATAAACTACTATTTTATCAATGAACACTTTGTGAAGTAATGATACGCTCTATGCTTAGTCTGGTTTGTAATAAGTACACAGATAAATTAGTTACCAGTTTGTACTTAAACCTACAACGTTGCTATTGTCAACAACTGTTGGGAGCATTGCGTAAAAATCCCTTGGTGCTTAGACAAGTTGCCAATTTCTAACGCTTAATCGTCAGTCGTAAACGAAAGGCAGCTAACTGTCTTTGTCGCACTAATATGAAAGAGTGACAGAGAGTGAAAACTACGATACGCTACTAAGCGCTAGCGATTGGCAACTTGGCTAAGCATCCTCTGAAAGAAAATGTTCTTAACGCCTACTTGCATGAGAATCTCACGCAAATACCCATACATTTTAGGCTATTTTGAGAATATGTACATCGCTGGGTACGCCGCTCATGTTAAGCCCACAGGCCTTAGTGAAGTAAACCATTAGCACAACTAGCAAATATTCATAGTTGAAGAATTAAAACGATTACCATTCCCGACGTCGGAGGACCCTCGTAATGTATTTGCATCTCATAAGACACCATGAATATACAATGAGACCCCGGGGAATTAACCCCGACTTCGTAATTTTTTGGAAAATTAAGGTTATTTGTGTTTTAGTTGGTGAGTGGTGACTCTTTTTAGGTGGCGGGAAAGTTTTATTTATTCATGCATTTTTTCGTCCCTTAAGACTAGTGATGTGCCGTTACCGTAATTTACGAGAAATTAGAGAATCTTGTGGTAACTTTCTCGGTAAGATTACCAATATCGGTAATTAATGAGAAAGTTGTCTAAATACACACATTTTCATTATTATTTTTCCAGGATAGTATTTAGTTGACTAGCCATGACTTATGTAGAAATTTTCAAAAACATCCGTGGGCGGGAACTAGTTTATTACCAAAATTACGGTAAATTACGGGCGTAAATTACCGAAAATTCTCTCCGCGAAAGTTCTCAGGTAAAATTTCCTATAGAAAACTTTAATGTTTTCAATGATATTTTTAATTTTTTATCATCATCATCATATCGGCCGAAAGACGTCCACCCGCATCCAGCGGACTCCTGCGACCTTCACCAGGTAATCGGTCCACCTTGTGGGGGGCCTACCCACGCTACGCCTTCCGGTACGTGGCCGCCACTCAAGAACCTTCCCGCCCCAACGGCCATCGGTTCTACGCGCAATGTGCCCCGCCCACTGCCACTTCAGTTTAGCGATTCGGAGAGCTATTTCGGCTACTTTAGTTCTGCTGCGGATGGTCTCATTTTTAATCCGATCACGCAGAGAGACTCCTAGCATAGCCCTCTCCATAGCCCTTTGGGTGACTTTGAGCCTTCTTATGAGGCATATTGTAAGCGGCCACGTTTCAGTACCGTATATCATCACTGGCAACACACACTGATTAAAGACTTTCGTCTTCAAACACTGCGGAATATTGGACGAAAATATGTGTCGTAGCTTCCCGAACGCTACTCAACCGAGTCGGATTCGACGATTGACCTCTTTCTCGAAGTTGGACCTACCTAAC
>JALPQI010021047.1:0-15157 GCA_025490895.1 Thaumatotibia leucotreta
CACAATTCCACATGTTTGTTTATGTAGGTGATCATATAGTGTTTTTGTACAATCACCACTGATTGTATTTTGTCTAACTACTTATGGACTAATTTTCGTACCAGATGATAATTATTATTTTATGAAATAAAGTTGAAATCACTGATAAATTATTTTTAAAGTAATTATAGTTATTGAAGTGATAATGATTTTACGATTTCTTTTAGTAATGCAAAAATAACGTATCGAATAAATATAGTAAATATGGCTGCTCACGGTGTTACATAAGATTATATAGCAGGAATTGAGAATAAGACGAGATAAACAGTTGGACACGTCTAGGAATTAATCCTAAAATAGATATTTAAATTAAAATGATTTTTTCCAGGTTGGTATTTTTGCTTACGTTTATGCCTAGGATATGCAAATATTACATTTTACTGGTACATACGGCATATGAGTTCGACGTAGCTATCAGCTCATTTAGCTAAGTTTTATGAATGTTGTGTAAACATAAACCAGGTATTTATAGTACCGCTTTGAATGTTATAAGTAAATAATTATAAAACGATGCAATTAATTTAGTTGCCGGATTGCCGCAGACACTGATGCTTAAAATAAGTGATCCAATAAAAATAAAAACATGTATGGCGATTAAAATGTCCAGTCGGAATTAAAAGACATACACAACAAAACTAATTACGACAGAACGTCTCGCCGACGACAATAATAGGTTTTGCGTTTATAAATTACTGTAATCACTACTAAATGTCACATTCACTTATATTAATTTGGCAAGAAGCTTTTAACTGTGTAGTGAATGGTATTTATAAATATTTTATAAAGTTTTTGGATACCTCAGGAAAGGTTGAAGACACCTAATACATCATCAGCCGATCTCAGTCCACTGCTGGACGTAGGCCTTTCCAACTATAGACGCATTTGGAGGTAAATGTCGCAGTAATATGTCCACTATGATGACGCTGCTGCCCGTCATCAATCAAATCAAAGAATGGTCAGTGACACTGCAATCCCTTAGTCAACTCTTACGACTCCCGCGGGAAGAGTTCGGGTGGTGACAAACGTATTCTTATTGCCGTCTCCACGCGGCAAACTGCCATCACGACACGGCAAACACAAGACACCTAATAAATAAAGATTAACCCCCTTGTTCATAAACGTCTCCTAATTTAACAAGCCGCTAAGTAATGTTTGTCCCTTTCTGCCTTACCAATGTGTATGTAACAGCGAAAGGGACAAACAATACTTAGCGGCTTGCGAATAAGGGGTAAGTAAGTACTTAGATACTTTTTTCTCCCATCTTGGGTGAACCTTCATGGGTCGTGAAAGTATTAAATATTTTAATGCCCACTTTCCATTGCGAGCGAAGCGAGCCTGTTAATAGACCCAGTTTACATTTATCGCTGGTGAAGTATTAGTATGTAGTTTACGATTGTGAGTATCAGCAGGCGGTGCAAGTTAAACGGAGTCATTAATGAGTCCGCTCCGCTCGCGAAGGCATGCGTGCATTCGGTTTGGGGAAAGGTAAAATTCTTTCTCCGAAGCGTGCAGGTTCAAGTCTTCAAAGTGCGGTCGAGGAATTTAATTTCCTACCCATTTCGTACCTTGTCATAGTAGCTATAATATGACAGTCCTAGCAGCTTTCATATTGATTGTCACTGTGACAAGGTACGAAATAGGTAGGAAATTAAATTCCTCGACTGTACTATCGAGTTAACATAACTTATATGAGAAGCACGTTTACAAAGTGCCCACGAGGAAAGGGAAAAATTCTAACAGCTTATTCCTGAGACTAAAAGAAGCAAAAATTGTTAAATGATTTTTGGTCAAATCTGTAAAATAAATATATATATATTTTTTAGTTTTTTTTTTGATGTTTTAATGCCTTAATACACAAAAAAAGGATTTAATTAATTAAACTATCGCAAAAACTGCACTTTACATTTTTTTTACATTTGCTATGTAATTAAAACTATTTTTGTTCATTTGATTTCTGTCAAATAAAGTGTGACAAGACAACATGGTGACAACATCGTTTCCTAAAATGTGATTATCATAGCGTAACGGTCTAATACGGTTATAAGAAAAAATCAAATTTTCTCTTAAAATAGACTGAATGCAGAAAAGTTCATATGACATTTTTAACTTCAAATTTGGTCAGAAATCCGCTGTTGAATTTTTTCCCTTTCCTCGCGGGCACCCTGTATAGGTATATATGGGCATATCGAACCTCTAGTAAAAAAGAAAATAATATATGAAAAATTTATCTTCACTTTCATATGTAAGCATTTGTTTTGTTATTGGTTTAAATTGCCAAGGTTGCCTTGGATTTTTTTAAATTATTATTTTGTATGGCAGTTCTCTACATCTATTTTCCTTTATGTATTTCTGGTCTATTAAATCAATTCGAATTATTGGTTTACTTTATATGGCGGACAATGTCCTTAGTTAAGTTAATATACGAGAATACATCCCTACGTATTTTATAATTTAATTGATACTGAATTATGTATGTATGTATAATGTACCTACCTACTAATAATTTGAATTATGTATTTATATTATCTTTGTATTTAAATGCTCGTTACGACCCCAATAATTAATTACGCGCAATATATACAATGTGTTATCATCATAGTAAAGGAATGCAGATTCTTAATCAAACCCTGAGTACCTATGTTTTAATTGAGAACTCAATATTCTAAATAATTTAACTTTTTAAGAAAAGTTGACTGAGAAGTACAAAAGTAAAGTGCAGATAAAAGTAAGTGTAGTAAGAACTAGTAAAGTGAGTGAAGAAGTAGAGAGTTGAGTAAATATAATAGTGTACTTCAATTAGCGTTTGACAACGACAGATAGCAGCTACTCGCTGTGTTAGACTAAAATGCAGGAATGTGTAAATCGCAGAGATGACCTACTCTTATAGCTGTATTCAATGCGTGGCAAAGTACACAAAGTCCTAATAATCTGCCTCCGTTGATCTTATTACTATCTTTTAGCACTTGTGCATAAAGATTATATAGTTGCCCTTCTATCTGGATTGTTCCCATATTATGAGGGTTATATAGCCGGCCAAATCACGTCGCACTGCGTAGACTATGAGAAAAGTTGCTCCGGACTAATTCCCAACGTAAACCGTCTAGGGCTATACTCGTACACACGCTTGTACGGTACCAGCGTAAGAGTGATCTACAACTATGACTACTAATTCAGAGGTTATAGTTATACTGGTTTTCTGGCGTCGTACGCTCGTCATGCGATTGGAACAAGGGTCCAGGACGAGGGATTTATTTGTCAACTTTGTTCTGATAAAACTTTGTTTGACATTTGATTGTGAGGTCATGCCGCGCCGGCTTCCGTACTGATAAGTTCGGAGAGCGTCTCTTAGCTCCAGATTAATTTCCTCCAGTAATATTGGTTTCGTTTACTTTATTTTTCAATTATAAATTAAGCTTCGTGAGGGACGTATGCAGGAACTTGTGATGTGATAGCAATTTCAGTTCACTTTGAGAATTCCTCTCCCTTTTTTTCAACATAGAGTGTTTGGGTGTTTGTTTCTTAATCACGTTAACATACTACAGAAGGTTGAATGAATGGTATTTAGAGTATGGGAATGTTATTTACAGTTTGCGTGTTGCCTATCCTTAAATGATAACTCATTACCTTTACGCTAGAAATATTTAAGAAAGTTGATACCTATTTGGATTTTATGAACATATGATTGAACATGAATTATTTTAAAATTATGCTAATATCGTCACGATTCATTAAACTATAAATTTCATAAGAGTATCGATAACAATTTGTGGAACTTTAACGTAAAGGTTAAGTAGGTACACATACAATATTGATGACATATTGAAAAAAACATCAACGGCCGTCCATTCCTTTCAGGAACTGTATCTATATATCATCCCGATTCGCTAAAGACGAATAGCTTAATACCTCAGTCGTCATGTAGTTTAAGAGTCGTCTTTTTAGTGATATTCGACCACCCTCAAAGTTCAGAGCGATATGTCACAGTCGCTTAACGATCTATTTATGTGAGAGGCCGTTGGGCACACCTCAAAGGAATGCCGAGCTGGCTCGGAAGTTGACAAATCTTTTAGAGCTATTTCTGTACTAATTAGAATCCACAGTGTGGTCGACGTCATTCGAATGACATACAAATTTAATAATATAAGAAGACGTCCGATGTTGTTCGCACATTAAACGCATTTGTTGGATATCTTTGAGATCAAAGAGGTCAATTGAGACATGAAAGTAGAGTGGAAATATAAATTGGCATAAACATAACATCAAATTTTTACTGAAATTGACGTATATAAACAATACGAATTTTTGACTAACGTGATATAAATATGTAGTATTATATGTTAGTATTTAAATTATGAATATTTTTTAACAACCAATTATTTTACCTGTACCTATGTATTACCTACGTTGAATTGATCATATACGTAATAAATGCGTATTACGTATATTATCAATTCAATTGATAAAGTTCCTTCATAATACATAGTGCATTAAATTTGAATAATCATAAAAAAAAACAACTAAATCATATGAACTTATACGTGCTTGTACCACTAATTACCATGAATATATTTAATTATCTACCTACGGTACAACACCCTACCATTTTAGAGTACCTAAGTATCGTATCATGCCATACTTTACACGAATAAGCTAACAAAATATCTGCTTACAAACAATCTAATAAGTAATTTTGAAGTTTAGCGATGAAAGTGGCTTACATTATCAAACTTAAAAGTTCCCGCGTATAACAATGAATTAATCGCCTCATTAAATTGCTTGTTTTTACTAATACGCCTATAAACAAGACCGCAAATTATAATTTCGCAGAAACGCTCCATTTAAGTCGTGGCTGCGTAGGTATGACTCGAGACCAAAACAAAGGATAATTACCCGTTATTATAAGGATTACTCTGTGATACAACTCTTCGTTTGTACCAGCTTTGTTCGCTCGGCTCTTATATTTACAAGGGGCTTATTAGAGAGCTATTAAACTTATTATTTACGAAACCAGTGTAGGTAATCGTGAAACCGCCAGGTTCGTAAGGATCGGATACATTTCATACATCTCAGCGGCAAATGCACTTTCAAATAAATGACAATATCTTTAAAGCCCGTGTCGAAGTTTTATGAGTTAATTTTTATATATCTTTATTTATGAATCAATCTATAATTGATAACGAACTATTTTCATGCTACTTTTGGTTTTAATAATTGGGTCAAAATTATTTTCGCTGTCGTGTTTCATACCACTCTGTCACGCTTTTAGTGGCTGTTTTGACTCAGTATATAAAAAAAAACCGGTGCACTTGTATTTCTTTCTCGCGTTAGATTTTAATCCATACATGATAAATTGAAAACAAAATATCATCTCATACAAAAATCACCACTGCGTCGCGTCACGTTTTTTAGGAACACAAAATAAGACAACGAAAAGAATTTTCACCCAATTAGTAGTTTAGTTGTCAGTAGGTATATTTTTCTTGAAATTAATCACTTTCGTTTTAAGCTCTCAAGCTCCTGATCAAAGTTATCCGCAACAGCCCGACTGGGAAAGCAATCAACCAATTACAACCATGGACAATAAATGTCTTCATATTTACTTGAAATTTTGATATAGTTCTATTTTATTAGGGTTCCCAAGTTCCCACTGGTTATATCTTAGAGAAAAGTTCAACCAAACTCGTCATTTCATTACAGTTCCTATGACCACCTTCCAGCTCCAGCGTCAGAGCAGATCCTCGTCACGTCATTTTAATATTACATAACACACGATATGGGTACAAAAGCGGGCACCATTTCAGATCAATCTGAAATCCGGTCGTGGGAGGTATTTGACTAAAAAGATTTGATTCATGATATAAACAACAAACACCCATCGAGACAGGTGATGGGACAAAATAAAACAATAATAATGTTATCCTAGACTAAGTACGTTATCTTCAGACAAAGACTACACTTAATTTGACTTGATGCGTAAGAATTTCTTGAAAAAAAGTGTTTTTATTTGATGATATAATGATTCATATTTTATAAACACACTGTTAATTATTGTTTGCTTAAGTGTTCCTCAGCTTGTTGACTTCATTAGCTAACTTTCTCAGTTTACTAATTAATTTCGAGCTTTAAACTATCTTTGACTTTGCTTCTCATTCAACATCGGTATCAAGTCAATCACTGTTTCAAGTAAACAAACTAACCACTAATCCTCTTCGCACATAAATCTCAATCATAGCAATCAATCCGAAGCCAGTCAAGCAACAATAAAACCCGGAGGTTGCATGGAAAGACCGCGCCGTGCGGTAATGCGGTGATGCCTAATGGCCGGTACCCCGTACGAATTAGCTGCACAATTAGACCCAACTTACTGGGCACACATCGACTCACCTTTTCATACTTTAATTTAACCTATATAAAGGCCGTAATGCGATCGACATAAAGTTCATGTTCCGAAGTTTCGAAATACGATGTTGCGGGCGTTGTTCGGTACACCACTAACCGGCTGCGATCGAACGTGAACCCAATTAGAGTAATTTCTGTTATCTGCGGGAAACGCAGTTGGCGTTTGAGCGTAAATTAAAAAGTCCACGTATTTAGAGCACTATTTTTTGTGACAGTAGTTAAATTTTTACATTAAATTCATATTTCAAGATGTACGCATCTAACGGTGTTAAAGTCAGACATGTAACATAGGTAACTAGTAACTACTAGGGGTTGTAAGTTGAAGATTTCGAGATAGGGAATAAAATTGGATACAGATTTTTCAATAATATTCGTATTTTTCTAGTGGGAACACTAGATGTCAATTTTAAAGTTTAGCACCCATAGTTCCGACCCTTAATAAGGACACGGTCCAATGGCCTAGGCCTAACATACATAAATAACCCAGATAAAACTAAACAAATTAAACATATAGGTTCCAAATTGTATTGTGCTGTGATTAAAATTTTATCATTCCCAATAAAATTATGTGAATGTTAAAAAAGAAACTTGTTCATTATGTTTACAATTTAAAAATATATTTAATTTCTTCAGGCAGTGTCCAGTGACGTCAAATATATTATTACGGTTTTAGTTATGTACAATACATATGTTTACACGACTTTCTTGCCTTGGAATTACGGTCAAACAAGGACCTCACAATAAGTAATTTAAATAAAAAAAATGTTATAATGTTAGTTCATTTATAAAGGATACTGACGGAGACTACTTAGTATAATGTGGTCTGGCATGTCACGCACAGGGCCAGGAACAATCACATGTATATTCACATGTATTTATATTCTAGGAAACAGAATACTAGGAAATATGCTAAATTTAATTGTTTTATGGGTTGTCACTAGCGCGTGCAAACCGGTTTTTATTTGTATGAAATTACGACTAATAACCGGTTATTAACCGGTTTCTCAATACTTTTCAAAACCTGTAGGGCATGCAAATACCCTAGTTGTCACGCCTATAATAAAAAAAAATATTTTAGTGTTGCCCAAGTACTTACCTACTTATAAATTGCTTGTAAAATACAAGAATTACATAGAAAAAAATCGAGAAATATTGATATACGGCTAATATTATAACAAGTTTTAATAATGCTACCATACTTTAACCTAAATGGTCCCTAATGCGACACAATTACGATTGATTCACGCTTTAATACTTTTTTCATACTGCTTGAGGCCATGTCTTTTAATGGGAACGAACCGGCCGTGCTAAATAAGGTAAAGACGAGACGGGTTTACGTATAAAACATAATATGCATTGAAGGATGGATAGACAAACTGACTCTGTCCTTGAGACATGCTAAATATACACTGTAGGCTGCTTAAACCCGACCGATTTTAAGAGTGTATTCCTGACCACATTTAGAAACTATAAACTTTTCTGGATATCGCCTAGTTTCAGAGTTATTACCAATAAAAAAAAAAACGATTTTTCTAATCGTTACTCAGTTCAAAAGGTATTTTTAATGGCATTGGTGCCATTATGGAGAATAGTCTCACTAACCTCATTAATAGATGTCAAAAAGTGAAAACAAAAACCTTTAAAAATTAGGTTCTTGTAAAAAAAAACGTTAAAACTCATTTTAAGTGCCAGTTTCATGAATAACATTTATTTCTTATGTTGAAATACATTCAAAAATAGTAAAAAAAATTTTTTTTTTTCGCCTTAATTACAAAATACCTATTTTTTGTTTGTTTTTACAACAAAAATGCGTGGTTAAAATCTTCCGGGTCATAAGAGCCCACGGTGTATTATAAATAAAATAAGCAATTTCCGAATCAAGTTGAGGGAAGAAATTAAAACTGTTGAAACAGCAGCAATTTGTTATTTTATTATGTTACGTAATTGGGTTAGTTCCATTCTCTGCCTACAGCCTAAAATATAGTATATTAATTATCATAATTACCGTTTTATTTCATAAGGATATCAGTACTAGGCTCGTAGGCTCTTAAGAATATTGAAGACGTTACAAATTAAAGACATTAGGTAGATACCATCGTCTACACTGCTAGATATACATGCCATTTTGCAATAAGATCAATCGATGTAGTAGCAGTGTTGCTGTTTAGTATGTATTCCAGGATAACGAAAACAGAGAGCTTCACATACACGAAATTCAGTAAGTTTTCTTAAAGAGATTGACATTTCTAAAAATATTTAATGTCAAGATTACATATTTCAATCAAAAAAGATGCTCAACAGATTATTTTATAATCTTACATATATTAGTTGTGAGTTACTGCAGTTTTGGTTAGTGGTGACTAGCGTACATTTTGCGTCTCTTTAAATTGAACTGTATAATATTGTTAATAGTATTTCGTCAAACCATTAGTAAATTGTTACAAAAGGTTTTAAATTTACCTAAACTATCTACGTAAGTTGTGCAAATCACCAATCAACATAATTGAACAATGTAAATTAATATTGATAAAGGTAAAATACTATCTCTCCTGCGATCGTCTAGACTTAAGATAGCCTCCGGTTGAGTAATGAAGTAGGTATCAGACATCTGGTTAATTTCATCTCTACGATATATTTTCAACATTAAACTCAGTTCTGGTTGATTTATATTGTCATTAAATTCGGCTATTTATCTAAATAAATATATTCGGGGGACGATTTCATACAGATCAAGCTAGTGTCAAACTAAGCAACACGACTAGGCGACGATATGTTATATTGTTATATACACATGGATAACTACATTCATAGACACATTGAAACAGCCATAACTCGGGAGCAAAAATCCGGACTCATCTCTCAAGTATATGCCCTTTCCACGATTTGAATGTCCCGCCCGGGTTCCAGCGTAGTATACAGAGTCATTAACAATTATATTTGGAAGCCTGCGACCATAAATAACATGGACGTTTAACGCCAACTCAAAAATGCCCCCAAAAACAATTGTTCAATTGTGCCAAGATGGGCAGGACATAGCGCTTTTCTTAACACCGCGCATATGTCGACGCAACATCTTTGACAAATGCTTATAAAACAAAACTTTGATGGATCAATCACAACAATTTTAAAATGGCGGTTTAAATTTTTATAGGTTGACATTGAAATTCATTACCGTGACGCATTGAAGAGGGGGTGACACTTGTCAACTAAAATTCAGGACCGTTTTTGAAAGGCAATTTAATATGGCGTGCGGCTTCCATGTTTTATTTGTTCGTAGTTGGAAGCCGTAAAAATAAATGTTTTGTTGTTTAGTTGATTAAATGTGATCACATAATGAATCGTTTAAATTAGAAGAAATCCCAAATATCCCTGCAAATCGAACTGATTAACTAAATGGCAAAAAGATTGAATTCAACATGTCGGCGTGCATGGCATCCCGAAAATCGTGACCGGACCACCCACAAGCGCTGTGAGAAAATAAATAAAATAAAACAAGTATAAATAACAGTGCTCGCGCATAATTGATCACAAATTAAAACTCGCCGCGCGTCCGAAATGTTAAACGCCGCAGTCGCCGAAAGCGAAATTAGTATGGGAGCGGATACAATGTAGTACATGTGTGCGCGCACACTAATATGGAACTTGTATAGGGCTGCTATATTTTGGTTCAAGTAAGTATTGATACTGTTTGAATAACATATATTATACAGGGCGTCCCAAAGTTGTGGGACATGAAGGGGAAGTACTAAAAATTTTTTCGTATTAAAGTGGTTCGATGCCTAGAAAAAGCAAATTTTTTTTGTAATTTTTTTGAATGCACTATTACTAAATTTAAAAAATAACATTAAGTCTTCTTTCAGCAAACGATATCGATATCGATAAGAGATATATTTATCTACGATACTTAAGGTACTTCCCCTTCATGTCTTATAACTTTGGGACACCCACCGTATACACCTACTTAGTCAACTAAATATATTTTTTCTTTCATGAAAATATCACTCTGACCATCTAAATATATAGAAGAAGAACTTCATACAATATACATACACTTACGTGACTATTATGTATGCTGTTTTCAAAATAGCAGCGTTCATTTACCTGTAAAAAATTAAGATTTACATGAATACACGATACAAAGTAAAAAACAAAAACGAAAAAACAGGTTAAGCTGATAATGTTTGTAAATATTTTATGTTGGTAGCCCTAAACTTCGTCCACACATGTAAACTTTTCCTTCTATTTACATCCAAACAATGGGCCGCACTCTGAACAATATGCCACTAAAATATAAAATGTTCTTTGTTCTCTAATTATGAATCTTTTTGAAAAAACATTTTGAATGATGGAATTATAACATTGCTTATATATCATAATTTTGCTGTGTCTATCGTGGTTTAAAAATATAACGTGACAACCCTAACAACGATAAAGGCACTACCGAACAAAATATTTGCCTTTTAAATAAATTAGCAAATTCCAATTTGTCAACTAGGTATTCAAATTTCAAAGAATTAGAGCGTTTCCAAGAAGGGGAAGGGAGATAGATCATCAGTATTTATTGCAAAGGTTACAATAAGCGAATAATAAACTAAAATTTGAACCTTTTCAAGAATTAACGTCATCTTATGTAAAGTGTTTTGGTGGAGGAGTCTTTAGCTCTAAATAAGTAACTAATGCACTTTACCAAAACTTATACAATATGACTATTAAGAGTCGCAAATAAATGAACTTATAAATTCCGAAGCTAAGTGTTCAAAGCACTTCATTTTCAAGTTACAAAAACTATAAGCTGTGGCATCTAGCTACGGTAACTTATAACTTCTGGAAAACTCTACGAACGAAAATTACGAAGTTTGTAACATACTTAGGTATTACTTCTGTCGCCGCCGACTGAATGTCTTGTTTCTCAGTTTGTGAAAACATCGACTTCGGAGATGTTCGCGTTGAGTTCATTTGAGTTCGGAACGATTGAAGTTCATATATTCTTTTTGATATCTTTTATACAATTTATGATCTCAAGTTATTACTAGTACTACGATTCAAGACATTTTTTTAACATTCAAGAAAGCTCATCTATTTAAAGACTACATTGATTTAAACTTTCACGATTATCGCTCATATTTTAAAGACAAACGGGTCTTAATAGCGTAAACTTACGTTTAATTATATCCTGACGTTTCGGGCATGACGTTACACCCGTGGTCGCAAGCAGACCTACGGCCACCTGCCGAGTCGGCAGTGCCGACCTTACCTTACCTGTGACCACGGGGGGTAACGTCATGCCCGAAACGTCAGGATATAATTAAACGTAAGTTTATGCGATTAAGACCCATTTGTCTTTCAAGATATTTAAAGACTGTTCATTAATGTATGAAATATACACGTTTAAATCGACTTAATCAGTGAGAACATACAATAGAAATTGGTAACTGATGTTACAGTCTCGTGGATTTGTTCTATAATGAGCTAGCTCTGTACGCTTAGCATGCTGTTGCACGTAAATATATGTAGCTTTAAATAAATTTTACAATATTGTATATGAATCTACTAATATTCATAGTGGCTTGCTTGATCAAACATTATCGGATACCAATTCAGGTCATACAAGACAAGATGGCGAGTGCACATAATCAATCAAAGCGAGCTGAACGCATTCAATAGCCGTGATTCGTCCCGGATGGACGTCTCGACTCTTGACTAACATTAAAATTCATTGAAAACTTGTCTAATATGGCAGTACGTGACACGATTACCGGTACGTTCGCCCCGCGGCTTGCCTGAATACAAAATTCTTACATCGATTTAACTCCATATAAGAACTTATAAATATGTAATGAGAAACCCCGACCTGACGCCGTTTTAAACCGAATCAAATGCATTTGATACCTTTATTAAATAATACAGCGTCCAGAATACTTTATCGATCATAATATTTAAATAATCCAGCTTTATGAACAGTACGAAGTAGAAATGCACGAAAATATAAAGAAATATGGATAGTTCTCTCAAAAAAATATTAGATATTTTCGACGTAAATGATTTTTTTTCGAATACTTTATATTTCGATACAAGTTCATTCAGTGGTACCTACAAATTAAATAACAGTCAAAGATCTTAAGCAACGTAAGAGCAGATAACAACAGTTTCTCGTCCGGCTGCACCTGTGATAAAGCACCTTTTAAAATAAATTATTAGCTTAGATAAGCATCGAAACACAAATTATTACACCTAGTTGCAGCACAGAAGTTATCAAAATAACTAGCCTCTGCAAGAGCCGGACTTACCTTATCTACACAAGTAATGTGTAGTTTTATTTCTACTGTGTCCTTGCCAGCGAGAGCATCATTCGCATGGTTATCGCGACCACAAATCAGAACCTTTGTGGTTCTTCTTAAAAAGGTACAAAACCAATCTTAACCCCGCGCCGTATGATTGCATTTCCTCAAAAGGAGGTAACAAAGGTAAGTACAACATAGCCAAAGTGCCTCATTCTATGCAGTCCGCCGTGGCTTATCGAGTTGTGGCATCTTATGTGAATACTATTTTGTTATTTTTGCAGAAGTAATGTAGATAGAGTATGGAAGAAATATTGTTGGGTACGCCATTAGGCCGTAAAACGGCCTGGCGATTGTGTGGCTAGGTTGTTAAATTCATTTTGTTAACAATAAAGTGTCTCATTACTCTATCGTCAACTAAACGTCGGATAGCATCAATCCTTTCCACATCAGCCTTTGTTCGGTTACGACGCTATTAGTTTTTGTCTCGGTTCACTCACAAAAACTCAGCGGTTATTGTTACAGTGGTAACGATGTCAAAACCGTGACAAAATATTCGTTTTACATCGTTCCCTGTTAGAGAACTTGAGATTTGAACGGTTTTTTGGGGTTCCCTAGTAATATAAGTGACCGTAGTAATAGCACTAGAAAGCTGAAATTTGGTACCAAAATGTAAAGGCTTACTAAATTATTATTATGAACATATTGCGAAAGTACAAATCAAATTATTTATTAACTAAATATTTTGATTTGCACTTTTTTTAATTTTTCTCCAGTAGTCACACTACTTAATACTATATAAATTGTAATATTTAATATTTATAATTATTATTATGAAGTAAATATTTTCCCTATAAATGTAAAAATTACCCTCTAAGTTTTAAGCAATTAGTATACAATATGATAGAGACTTTCTACGGAAATATTATGAACTTCATCGATTGAAGAGTTTTTGAACAAAACTATGTCACCTTAAGTTAAGCATGGCCCAACATATTTTTAGGTTCCGTAGGTACCCAAAGGGTACCTGCGGAACCCCCCCCCCTCCCCTATCACTAAGACTCCGCCATCTGTCTGTCCATTTGTCACCACGCTGTATATCGTGAACCATGATAATTAGACAGTTGAAAAGTTCACAGATTTGCTTATTTCTGTTATCGCTAAAACAACAAATACTAAAAAGTTGAATAAAATATATATTTAATTATAAATATTAGATGTTATATACCAAAGAAAAACGACCAAGATCACCTAAATGTCCCAGGTGGGGATTGAACCCACGTACTCAGCGTTCGCGGCTGATGCCTGTACCCCTCGGCCACTCGGTCTTACCGACCGATTATTCGATTATTATTCTTTGGTAGGTATATGACATTTATAATTTATATAGTATTAAGTAGTATGACTACTGGGGAAAAATAAAAAGTACTAATCAAAATAATTAGTTAATAAATCATTTGATTTGTGTTTTCGCAATACTTTCAATATATATTTAAATTACATTTGTTACATGTACGGGAGCTGTACAACAAATGTATTTTTTTATGATAAAAATTGATAATGGTACGGAACTCTTCATGCACGAGTCCGACTAGCACTTGGCCGATTTATTGAAAAATATGGATGATGCGCTTGACTGTTCGCAAGTTAGGGGATCGGAAGCAATCAAAATACAAAATAGTAAAGGTTAGGGTGTAGTTAGGTAAGTAATAAATGCGAAGCAATAAATGCATGGCAAAATGTTACAAAATTATAACAGAATCATTACTTCAGTAATAATAGTATAAAGCACGAAACTTTACTAGTTTGGAATTATTACCCATATAGCAACTACATAAATGGGCAAGATAGCAAGGATGTTTCATCAGTGATGTCGTTTCATGTTTCAATATAACTAGTAATACCATTTTATGAATATAATTCCGTGCTTGAAGTACGCCCGTTAACAGTTATATGGCACTTGACTCTACGCTTATCTTGGATTAAGATTAATCCTTCACTTTTCCACTCCGCCTCAGTTCTTTATTTTATTATGTTAAGTAGAATTAAAATTAATTCAGAAGATGAAAAAAGCCTGCCGGGTTTGTAACGATTAAAATTAAATACGGTTCACTTCCTGTTTTTTTAGACATAAAGAGGGCGTTCGAAACTTTTTTTATTCAGGGTCGAGTGGCGAGTGATTTTAACGAGCATTTTATTCGCCGACTTTTATACGTCGGCATCCAACTTCAGACTCCATCACTTATTAGAATCCATTGCTTAGATAATTGGCGATATTTTGTCAAAATATGTCACGCAACGATAATTTTCTAAGGAATCAAATTAGAGATATTTCGATATTGTAGTTGAATTTTTCATGGATTGCCCTATAATTGGATCGAGTGTAGAGTGTAATAAAAACTGGACTAAGTCCGATCAAAACTGAATTATAATCGCATTAG